>CM066319.1:164131360-164168860 GCA_033807775.1 Saussurea involucrata
CCCACCTCCTATTTGAGTCAGGCTGGAAAGAATGCCCGCCAAGTTCAGATAAGGGAATGCTTCCCCCAACCATTAAAGGAAAGGCTCGACGAAGGGAGGGAGATGCGGCGGAGGAAGGAAAAGGCTTTCGGAGATCGAGATTTTCTTTCTTTTTCATCGAAAACGAAGAAGGCCGAGGATGGCCTACGGTGCGTCTTATCTGAAGGGAACACGCTTTTTCGACCGCGGGGTGGTATGATTGTCGGGCCCTCTCCTCGTTCCGCCCGCTGGCCTATTGGGATAGAAGCCTTCGGGCTTTGCCTGCCCTTTCTAATAAAGAATTATGGCTCGGCCCGGGAAAGCGCTGGCAACAACAGAAAGGAAGGGGTCCATGTAGCTGCTGCGCCCGCCCCCCTCTTAGTCAATGGGGCAGCAGGTTCGGCATCTACTACAAAAGAGAGAATCCACTTCAGATAACCACGCCTCTGCTAGGCAGCGTGTGGAATGGCCGAGAGCGGACCTTATTGGATATATAATCCAAGTCGAGAGTAGAGTTACGAGAACAGCCGTCTGATGGAAAACGACTTTCGCGTTCGGTTCAGAGAGCACTTTTTTCGTTGAGAATTCCTCGTTCCCTCTCGATAGACCAGCGGCGAATTCAAAACTTGTGGGGCCCTATCTATTCCATCTCTCGAGCCCCGAAGAAAACCCCCCTCCCCTTCGGATTCCATCTCTCTTTTGACTCTATATATGTGGGCACCTGATATCTATGAGGGTTCACCCACCCCGGTTACAGCATTCCTTTCTATTGCGCCTAAAATCTCTATTTCTGCTAATATTTCACGTCTTTCTATTTATGGTTCTTATGGAGCTACATTGCAACAAATCTTCTTTTTCTGCAGCATTGCTTCTATGATCTTAGGAGCGCTGGCCGCCATGGCCCAAACGAAAGTCAAAAGACTTCTAGCTCATAGTTCAATTGGACATGTAGGTTATATTCGTACTGGTTTCTCATGTGGAACCATAGAAGGAATTCAATCACTACTAATTGGTATCTTTATTTATGCATCAATGACGATAGATGCATTCTCCATAGTTTCAGCATTACGGCAAAGCCGTGTCAAATATATAGCGGATTTGGGCGCTCTAGCCAAAACGAATCCTATTTCGGCTATTACCTTCTCCATTACTATGTTCTCATACGCAGGAATACCCCCGTTAGCCGGCTTTTGTAGCAAATTCTATTTGTTCTTCGCCGCTTTGGGTTGTGGGGCTTACTTCCTAGCCCCAGTGGGAGTAGTGACTAGCGTTATAGGTCGTTGGGCGGCCGGAAGGTTGCCACCAGTAAGTCAGTTTGGGGGACCGAAGGCAGTTCTCCGTGGACCGGACACGTAGCTTACCGAATCAGTTGCGACACGGATGAGAATGCATGCTACGAAAGATAGGGTCGAGTCTGATACATCAACCGTCTACTCAATATCCTTGTACGAGTCCACAATCACTACACGAGATGAACCTTGGTTTGGTGAATTGAAGTTGGCCTTAGGTGTAATAGGACTCCCAGTTACTGTACGCGATCGTATACTGAGGTGCTCCCCGCCGGTTGTTGGAACGACGCGAGCCGGGCCGGGTCTCGATTCAGAAAGATGAAGGGCCCAAAAGTCTAAATAGGGAGTTATAAATTCCCCATCTCATTGGGGGCGGAAAACGAATCGACATCTCGATGTGATACAGCCTTTTCTATTTTAGTTGGGAAAGAACGGCGAAGTCCATCCGAACCGTCCAATGAAGAATAAGAGGAGAGCAAAGCGCCAATGGCGCGCGAAGCGCATGCGGAACGGGCACGGAGAAAAGGAAGTTTGGAGGAGAAGCAACCGAGCTCATTCCCTTCGCTTCCTGGGCCCAAAGCAGTGCAGTCTTTCCTGGCCAAATCAAGGATTTGGGGCTTCTTGCTACGCTACTTCACTATAAAAATCCTTTTTTTTAGTCATATATATAAATAGAAAGATAGATCCATCCATCTATCCTATCCGATTTCTATTTTGATATCGAAAAAAGAATCTATTTCATTCAACGTTTGATTCAAAGAACTGTGCTTAGCCCCCCCCCCCCCCCCCCCCCCCCCCCCCCCCCCCCCCCCCCCCCCCCCCCCCCCGCGGCTCATGAAAGGGCTCTGCTGCAATGGATGGCAGAGGGTCCGTAGTACTCGAAGCACTGGAGTGATCCAGTAGCTGGGAAGGGGCCTAGAAGTGCCCACTACTACACCACACTACACTTGGCTCTACACATTTACAGAGCTAAGGGGGCTTCAATCCTTACTCTTTATCCTCATCTTCGCCCAGGCTAACGGGGCCTTACTTATTCAGGGGGGAGAGTGGAGCCTCGAGAAGCACTGTTGAGAGGAAGATCTTTGGCCCCTCTTCATTCTCTACAGGGTTCCAAACCTTTCTTCAACATAGGTGACAAGGAGCGAGGCCGCGATGGAAGAGATCAAACACGGGAATAAGAAGTAATTCCATTACCTTTTTTTTTCATTTTTCTAGAGGGGGATGGAGAAAGTGGTTGGTGTTTCATACAATTAACTGGTTTGGTTTTCTTGTATTTAGTGGGTTTGGTTTTTAATTGTTTGGTGATTTGAACAATTTAGTAGTTTGGTTTTTGGTGGATGAATGTGTGAACAGTTATGTTGGGTTTATTTAGTTGAACAATAGGGTTTTTTTTTGGTTTGAATGAATTTGATGAATATAAAAAATTGTTGTTTTGATGTATTGTACAAATTTAGCAATGTTGTTGGTTTTGTTTGATTTATTTCTTAAATAATATAATAATACATATTTCTTTTTATTCATGGTGAATATATATATTACTTTAATAGTGAAAACACAAGTAATTTTATTCACTTTGAATAATAGTTAATATCCAAAATAAATATGACAAAAATTTTATTCACTTCAACTTCTGAATATAATGCTAGTATTCAGACTGAATATTTCACCCTTTATTCAGTCTGAATAAAGGTACATATTCAGACTGAATATCACTGCTCCCAAAAATAGTTTTATAACTAAACTAACAATTTACAGTTTTTATTTTGTTAGATTTTAGATGTTTATGAGTAATTTTTATTCAGTCTGAATAAAGGGTGAAATATTCAGTCTGAATATCACTTCAACTTCTGAATATATTGCTAGTATTCAGACTGAATATTTCACCCTTTATTCAGTCTGAATAAAGGTACATATTCAGATTGAATATCACTGCTCCCAAAAATAGTTTTATAACTAAACTAACAATTTACAGTTTTTATTTTGTTAGATTTTAGATGTTTATGAGTAATTTTTATTCAGTCTGAATAAAGGGTGAAATATTCAGTCTGAATATCACTTCAACTTCTGAATATATTGCTAGTATTCAGACTGAAATATATTCAGATTGAATATGTACCTTTATTCAGTTTGAATAAAAGGTAAAATATACCTTTAATATCCAAACTGAATATAATTTGTTCTGCATATTGCATTTTATAAATGGTTTATAAATATATTTCATACATAGTGAATAAAAAAATATGTGAAAAATATTATTAAAATTCAAAGAAAATCATCGTATGAATTGTTTTTTGATCAGTATTCAAAATGAATAAAAAATTGAAACTAACAATATTAGAAACTAAAAAAACCTCTACTTACTAACATCATTTCTCGATGGGCAATTGTGTGAGTCATGGGTAGACAAATTCTTACACAACCTACACAATCTCATTGCCTTTTTACTCTTTTCAATTGCTTTTTCTTTACTACTCTTCAACCTCTTGCCTGTACCACAACCTTTGTTTCTTATCGGTTTAGGATTGTGAACATCAACAACTTCTGGTTTTGACACGCCAAGCAACGACTCCATCACCTCTTCGGTACTGCGATGAGGAACACTACATCCACTAGCCTCCAAATTACTCTTCAATTCTTGAATTTTCAAAACAAAGTCTTCAAGCTTGTCCATATCATCAACTACTAGACCAATGAAGTAATCAAAGGCAGCTTGAGCATCATTTTCTAGTTTCTCACGACGCTTGTTTCTTTCTCCAACCCAATGACGTTTCTTCAACAATTCAGAAGAAATGAGGTCTTTTCTCCAACGCTTCACTATATATTGCAAAGGTATCTCTTCAATGCACATATTCTTTAATACAAAAAAAATATGACGACATAGCAAACCATAATGATGGTAAAACAAGCAGCTACAATCCAAAGAACCAGTGGTCTTATTATGCACAACCTGAAAATAAATTCAAATAACTTCATTATTCACAATGAATAATAAGTTATAATTAACATACAATTAACTAGAACTTTATTCAGACTGAATATATATACCTTTATTCAGACTGAATAAAGGGTGAAATATTCAGACTGAATATCACTTCAACTTCTGAATATATTGCTAGTATTCAGACTGAATATGTACCTTTATTCAGTTTGAATAAAAGGTAAAATATACAGTATGAATATCACTTCAACTTCTTAATATATACCTATTATTCAGACTGAATAATAGATAACTAAAAAGTGTAATTGATTATTATTTCTAAAACGTTGTTAAGATGTTTGGGTAGAGTGATATTCAGACTGAGTATCCTTTATTCAGTCTAAATAAAAGGTAAATATTCAGTATTAATATAACTTCACCTTTTAATATCTTATATACCTACGTTAATCAACTAGAACTTTATTCAGTCTTTTACAAATTCAATATGGATATAACTTCACCTTTTAATCTATACCTATTATTCAGACTGAATAATACAACACAAAAATTAACTGATTATTATTATGAATATCTAAATGAAATAAAACTAACCTTGTGATCAGACTCTTTTACATATGCTTCAAGATTTGAACTGGATGCACCATCTTTCTTTTTATGTTTAACCTTCTTCTTCTCAACAACAACAATAATATCAGAACCATCTACAACACTCGAAGATGATTGAAAACAGGACCAAACCGATTCATTTATCTCATTCTGAACATCTCTAAATACAGCACGAGTATATATCTTAGAAGCATGAACCTCAATTGGAAGTGGTGTACTAAACTTTGGAATAGTTGTTCTTGTTTGATGATTGAGCAACCTATGATTATTCCGTTGTTTGTCCATAGCAGAATCAAATGAGTCAATAAAAGACATAAGATTTGCACTGTGATGAAAAAATAGTGAAAAGAACGAATTTTCACTCTCAGATCTTGATGTCGTTCTCATTAGCCGAGCCATAGGAATATCTCTATAAAATGATGGAATCCACCTATTCCTATTATCATACATATAAGACAACCACTTGTGGCCAAGAAGATCAAAGTCACCAATTAAAGATTTCCATCTCTCTTCAAATTGAGTAGCATCAATGTGTTCATCCCATATAAGAGCATGAAACCTTTTCTTGAAATCAGTATTTGAAATAATATTGGAAGTAATCTGAAAACATAAAAGATAAAATGCAATCAACATGAATACTTTCACTATTCAGTCTGAATAATTTCAATATTCAGTCTGTATACTTCACTATTCAGTCTGAATACTTCAATATTCAGTCTGAATACTTCAATATTCACTGAATACTTCACTATTCAGTCTAAATACCTTAACTATTCAGTGCGAATAAATATGATAGAAAATGAATATTTAAAAATACTTACAATTATTCAGTATGAATACATATAAGTATTCAAAATGAATAATAAAATTATTCAGTATGAATAAAGAAATACCTTCAAAGGCAATTTTGTACTAATGTGCCACATACAAAACCGGTGCCTTGAATCTGGAAAGACTTCAGAAACAGCTTGCTTAATAGCAGGACACTGATCTGTAACAACCAACTTTGGTGCTTTCCCAAAAGATTTCAAGAAAGAATGAAGCAACCATTTATAAGCTTCAATATTTTCACCATCAAGAAGGCCAGCACCAAGAGTTACACAATTCTTGTGATTGTCAATTCCTGTGAATGGGACGAATACCATACAGTACCTAAAACAAATACAAATAATATAAGTTATAAACAAAGACATACTAAAATAACGTATAAAATACAAAAACAAATACTTACTTATTTGTCCGGAAGGTTGCATCAAATGAAACAATGTCACCAAACTCTTCAAAGTTGCGTTTAGCTGTTTGGTCGGCCCAAAAAACATAATTCAAGAGACCTTCATCGCATTTATATTCAAACGAATAATTTGGCACATACAATTTTCTATTATTCATTTTCCTAACAAATAAATTTGCATCGCTATCTCCAATCAAACAATTACGATCCCGTTGAAAATTTTTATACTCAACCTTCGTTCCACCAACCATTTCATAACCACCCTTCAATTGACAAAGAATATTGTGTGCTTGTGTAGCACCAATATTTGCATTTGACATCTTAAGAATCCACCTTTGCTGAGAGTAGTCTAATTTCCGACTACTTTTCAACAAGTGCTTCGAATCATCATCAAACAAACAATGGTTATGTTTCTCTTCAAATGCATATAATATAAATGAAATCCCACCAGGAACAACCTTGAACTTCACACATGCATCACAACCAGTTCTTTGAATGTTACTGTTTCTTTTCTTTTTCGAATCCAATGTATCCACCTGGACAGAATCTGGAAAACCAGCCCTATTGCACACAACATACCTCAAAACAACCATAGAATATGCATTTTTTTTCAAACAAGATAGTCTGACATCAAATCCAGCTTTTGCAGCATACTTCTTATACATTTCGATACCTTTTTCCAATGACTCAAAAACTTTACCAACAACAGGTTTCAAATCTTCTTCTACAAGAGGAATCCAAAACTTCATTCCATCACAATCAACTTCAGTAACAGAAGGCCCATCTTCATTTCCACTATGAATTTGATCTATAAAGTATATTAAAAATTATATTCAGAATGTATACAATATAACATAAAGCATTATTCTGACTGAATATTTCACCTTTTATTCAGACTGAATAAAGGTATATATTCAGTCTGAATAATAGAGAATTAAGAAGTTGAAGTGATATTCAAACTGAATATTTCACCTTTTATTCAGACTGAATAAAGGTATATATTCAGTCTGAATAATAGAGAATTAAGAAGTTGAAGTGATATTCAGTCTGAATATTTCACCTTTTATTCAAACTGAATAAAGGTATATATTCAGTCTGAATATCACTCCAACTTCTTAATTCTCTATTATTCAGACTGAATATATACCTTTATTCAGTTTGAATAAAAGGTGAAATATTCAGTCTGAATATCACTTCAACTTCTTAATTCTCTATTATTCAGACTAAATATATACCTTTATTCAGTCTGAATAAAAGGTGAAATATTCAGTCTGAATATCACTTCAACTTCTTATTTCTCTATTATTCAGACTGAATATATACCTTTATTAAGTCTGAATAAAAGGTGAAATATTCAGTCTGAATATCACTTCAACTTCTTAATATGTTGCTATTATTCAAACTGAATATTTCACCTTTTATTCAGACTGAATAAAGGTATATATTCAGTCTGAATAATAGAGAATTAAGAAGTTGAAGTGATATTCAGTCTGAATATTTCACCTTTTATTCAAACTGAATAAAGGTATATATTCAGTCTGAATATCACTCCAACTTCTTAATTCTCTATTATTCAGACTGAATATATACCTTTATTCAGTTTGAATAAAAGGTGAAATATTCAGTCTGAATATCACTTCAACTTCTTAATTCTCTATTATTCAGACCGAATATATACCTTTATTCAGTCTGAATAAAAGGTGAAATATTCAGTCTGAATATCACTTCAACTTCTTATTTCTCTATTATTCAGACTGAATATATACCTTTATTAAGTCTGAATAAAAGGTGAAATATTCAGTCTGAATATCACTTCAACTTCTTAATATGTTGCTATTATTCAGACTGAATAATAGAGAATTAAGAAGTCATATTTCTTTTTAATGAAAACACAAGTAATATTCAACATAAACAGTTTAAATATTCAAACTGAATAAATGATTCTTTTTTCATATATAAACATTTATTCGTTTTGAATATCTATATTTATTCAATCTGAATATATAAACTTATTCAGACTGAATCCAAAGGTAAAAATTCAAACGAATATAACTCAATCGTTAAATTAAGAATAAAAAAGATAAAAAATAGCTAATTTAATAACAAATAAAGAAAAAAAATGGATTTAAAACATTGAATAAATTTGTATTACAGAAACAAATATCAATTAAACAAAACAAAACTTACATATCAATGATTCATCCACATTCGATAAACTGGAAAACACAGAATCATCTTGACCGATTCTTGAATCAAGAAGATCATCATCATCAACAAAATTGAATGCTTCATCAACAAAAAGTGTAGAATTCTCAACAGCAATAGAATCCATAGAAACAGAGTAGTATATCGAGAAACAGATATTTGCAGAAATCGAAGGAATTTTAGACTTTCGACTTTCGACCTAATTAGAACAAATCGAATCAGATGAATGATTTGAGGAATGAATGAATCGTGAAAGAGAAATCAGAGATATTTAAGGAGCAAAGCGATCGTGTTGAGAGAGATTAGGAAAAAATCACGAGTAATACCGAGAAATATGGAAAGGATATGAAATAAACAGAAAAATTAAAAATATGACGAAAATACCCCTAAAGCTGAATTTCAGGAACGGCTCAAATATGGCTGCGATCAATGGACGAGATCTGTCCTCATGTTTACAATTGAATTTGAGTTTTCATTTGAACTTTCCTCTATATGTGTGTGTGTGTGTGTATATGTATATGTATATATGTGTGTGTGTGTGTGTGTGAACCCATATGAATAATTTATAACGCCTATTCTAGAGGTGGACCTAGAAAAAATTTCAAGTTGTAGCACAATTTGACTATATGAAAAATAGATATTTCTAAAAAAATCATCATTGGCCTGTTGGTTAGTTTTTGTTCATTTGTATATGAGGTCATGTATTCAAGTTTTTTATCCCTTTTTCCACAAACATAATAAACCTGAAATTAAAAAGTAAAAACTAAGAAAATGATAAACATGGGGTTCGAACACACTCTTCTCTTTACTATATTTTCTCTCATATCTTCTATTGTCTCTCTCCTGTTTTCTCTATCCTCTCATTGTAACATACACATACACACATAATTGAATATAGACCTAAGGTGAACACTCTTATAAATACTATTATAGTTTGTGAACACATAGTAAACACATTCTAAATCAACAAGATTTGGTATCGCTTGTGATCATATTATGAACACAAACTAAATCTAAACATATTACTTGTGATCACAATGTGAACCTTATGTTGGAAATACCCTAGTAAATTTATTCAATAAATATAGACAAGTATCTTCTTTAATTATCTCATTAGTTAATATCATTAATTATTTTAAACTAGTGGATTAGAATCGATCTCATGTCATACATTTTAGAGTTTCAAATGATTAAGTCCTTATATATATATATATATATATATATATATATATATATGTGTGTGTGTGTGTGTGTGTGTGCGCGTCTATATATATATATATATATATATATATATATATATATATATATATATATATATATATATATATATATATATATATATATATATATATAGGGGAGAGATCAAATGCAAACCACTTTTATTCTGCAAACCGTGCAAACCGTCGATTTCATTGGTTAAGTTAAGAAATTGGTTCATGAAGTTGTTTAATTTGATGAAATTGTTTCATATAATTATTTTCTTGATGAAATTGTTTCATATATTTGTGTTTTTTATGTAGTTTCGTGACTTTTTTTCATTCCTATGAAACTGTTTCATATATTTTATCAGTTTGATGAAACTTTTTCGTTTTTACATAAAAAAACACAAATATATGAAACAATTTCATCAAGAAATGAATGATATGAAACAATTTCATCAAAATAAACAATTTTATCAAGAAAACCTATGAAATCCACGGTTTACAAAGTTTACACGATAATGATGGTTTATAAATTATTACACCACTATATATATATATATAGAGAGAGAGAGAGAGAGAGAGAGGAAAGTTCAAATGAAAACTCAAATTCAATTGTAAACATGGGGACGAATCTTGACCCTTCCATCTATATTGATCCAATGACTCATATTAAATAGAGTTTTTAATTGAAATTATTAATTAAGGTAATTAGGGGTAAAAAGAGAAGATAATTAAAACCCACGCCTACCATGTTTGACTTTTTATTTTATTTTTAATTAAATTTTTTTATCCCCCTTAAAGTTTAAAATAAATTAACTGAAAAATTACTAACATTTTAATCAAACAAATTACATCAAAAAAACGAGAATTTCGTGCTCTTCGATATGACATCCATCTCGATATAGTTTTTTTGTTGTTTTAACCGTTTTTACGTGAAATGTCATATACATATTATATTCGGTATGAATATTTATGTATGTTCAAGTGCGTACAACATCTCGACACCGTAAGTTCGTAACTCGACATCACCTTCTACAACACTTTCTTCAGCGTCCTAAGGTATCGTGTTCTTTATTACCATAACCCAACACCTATCGAGATGAATCGGGAACCTATCGAGTTTCGATTGTGAACCGATGAACAAAAGAGAGTGTGTCACGTCTCCACACCTTCACGAGTCACTCATGTATTATTCTTCATGAATAATGTATCATTCAGTATGAATAATACATCATTCAGGGTGAATAATGCACGATTCATGAATTCATGTATTATTCATCCTGAATACTGTATTATTCATCTTGAATACTGTATTATTCATCCTAAATATTGTATTATTCATCCTGAATATTGTATTATTCATCATGAATAGTGAATGAACGTTCACCTTTGTTATTCAAACTGAATGTGGACACCTGAAGATGTGCATACATATTCATAAAGAATAAAACCAAGTTTCAGTTGTGAATCGGAAAACAAAGAGAGTGCGTCATGTGTTCAACCTTCACGGGTCATTCATATATTATTCAACATGAATAATGTGTTATTCAGGGTGAATAATGTGTTATTCAGGATGAATAATACACGATTCATGTTTAATAATACATGAATCAGGAATTCGTGTATTATTCATCCTGAATGTTGTATTATTCATTTTGAATACTGTGTTATTCATCATGAATAGTGAATGAACGTTCTCCTTTGTTATTCATACTGAATATGGACAGCAGAAAACATGCATACATATTCAGACTGAATATAACACATACATAGCATTTCACGTAGAAACGATTAAAATGAAGAAAAAACTATATCGAGATGGATGTCATATCGAATAGCACGAAATTCTCGTTTTTTTGATGTAATTTGTTTGATTAAAATATTATTAATTTTTAAGATAATTTATTTTAAACTTTAAGGGGGTAAAAGTTTTTTAATTAAAAAAGAAAATAAAAAGTCAAAGATGGTAGGCGTTGATTCAAATTTCCAGATTTGCCCCTAATCACTTCTCAATTGGTTTAATTAAGTTTTAACTGTAGTAACCGTGTTTAAACGAAAGAAATTCAAGTCTTGTGGAAGAATGTTGTAAGATGGAAGTTGAGGGGAGTATCTTGTATTTATGAGATAAGTATAAATGGGCACAAAACCCTAGGAGAGACATTCTTCTCCTGAATTGTTTTTGTGGTTGGCGGCTGTTGAAGAGAAAAAGAAGAGAGGAAGGTTTTGGAGCTCTTAAGCATTTTGGAGAAGAAGGGAGTCATCAAGCTTGGAAATCAAAGGAAAGGGGTGTGTTGGGGATTCGTTTCTAGCAAAGAATCAATCAGGTAATTTCCTTTCTCTACCTTCCAGCTGTGGATTTGTTGTTAAAGATTGAATATCTATGTGGGTTTTGTTAAAGTTAGGTTTGAAGCTTAATGGGAGAAATTGGGTATTTTACTGTGTTATTACTGTTAAGATTTCAGTAATTGTTGAGTTTAGTGACCTTGGAGTGGTTGCTAATCGTTATCTGTGAGATCTCGGTCATATCCGTGATTTCTCGGCCCAAATAAGGATCAGATGGGCGTCCGGATTGTTTCCTGGACGTCCGGACACTTCGATCAGTTGAAGGTTTCCGGGTAAGTATCCGATAATCGTGTATGTGTGTGTCCGGATAGGGTGTTGTCCGGATAGGAGTGTTGTTCGGATAGGTTATTGTCCAGATAGGAGTGTTGTCCGGATAGGTTATTGTCCGGATAGGAGTGTTGTCCGGATAAGTTGTTGGCCGGATAGGAGTGTTGTCCGGATAGGAGTGTTGTCCGGATAGGGTGTTGTCCGGGAAGATTGTGTTGTCCGGTAAGTTGAGGTAATCAGCTTATGAGTTTATCCTTTCGCCCAGGTAGATCGTTTGGAAGTGCATATCAAAAGTAGGAAAGGAACGTAAGCGTAACATGTGAGTTTTTCTAACTAAAGCTTGATGGTACTTGTTCCTTTACTCGTACATGGGTGTTTACTTAATGTATGTTGCATATAAATTACTTATGCATGGCGTGATCTATATGGGGGGTGTGTCCCATACGATATGTGTAAAGTTTATGGGGGGCGTGTCCCATACGATATGTGTGATGCTTATGGGGGGTGTGTCCCATATGTTATGGTATGACGCTTATGGGGGGGTGTCCCATATGTCATGGTGTGGTGCTTATGGGGGGTGTGTCCCATATGTTATATGACAAACTGTCTATTGATTTATGTTTTGCAACTTTTAAAAATGCTATTTGTGGTGTGAATGAATCTGAGGGTTCTCACTAGACCTTGTGGTCTAACCCTCGCATTTTTCAAAACTGAAATCCTTTTCAGGTAAGCAGATTAGGGGCAGCTCCTCTAGTGGAAAGGAGAAGGCATGAGAACGGGCGTGGTTGATACTAGTGGACCATCCTTTTACATTTCAGTATTTAGATACTCTCAGTTGTAATTAGGGTTATTCCGCAAACCCAAGTTTTGAATTTTGATGGTGTTAATCGTGGGCCATGATTTGGCGATTTATTATATTCAAATGTCCTGTTTTTACATGTTTTGGAGTGGGTTGTTACATTTGGTATCAGAGCCGTAGTTTAAGGGATTTAGGTGATCGGATGGGCCTAAACTTAAACTATAGAGTACAACTGAGAAAATAAGAAGGCCTAGGGAGACCTCACTGGGATGCGTACATAATAGGGTGGTGAAAACTATCATGTAAGGTAAGTTTGGGGTTACACCTGGCCAGTGTAATTGTGAATTTACAGGTACATGACGGTGATCACTCTTGCCTTGTTATTTTGGGGCGGTTGTTAATCTATATTTTGTGTAATGTAATAGTAGTTGAGAATGTCAGAACGAAGCTTGAGGAGTAGGTCTGTACCGTTGGTGGAAACTGTGCCTACAGCGGGGGAAATCCGCGTGGAGGAGATTTTGGAGGATGGACCGGTGAGTCCTCCGAGACAACCGGCTACCCGTGGGAGAGGCGGAGGCCGTGGAAGGGGTCGGGGAAAAGCACCCCGACGAGCTGCCACCCAGACTGGGGGAACTGGGATGGTGACCAGAGGTAAGAAGAAAGCGCCGACCGTCCGTCGGGCTAAGAGTGCGGAAGCACCGAAGGTGCGCAAGTCGACCCAATCTGAGAGTACCGCTTCAGAGAAAGAGAGTCCGAGTCTGGACCGCAACCAGGCTTTTGTGACGGAAGAGAAGTTTACTGCTGAAATGGGTAAACTGCAAGAAACTTTGCAGGCATTGCTAAAGCATCGTACTGGGTCGACATCGGAAGGGCGGACTGAAAGTGTGAAAGAGACTGAGACTGAAGCATCCAAATTACCTACAACTGAGGTGGGAAGTCACTCCCAGGTGACCCCATTTGTAGCAGGAGATTCAAAGTCTGTTAAGGGGTGTACCTTTAAAACCTTTGTGTCTTGCAAGCCTCCATCTTTCAGTGGAGAACGTAACCCGGTTTTGGCAATGAGGTGGGTTCGAGAGATAGAGCTGGCGTTTGACACAAGTAAGTGTGATGAAGGAGATAAAGTGTTGTTTGCCATGTCAATGCCGAAGGCAGATGCCATCTTTTGGTGGGATGTGGAAACAGGAGGTAAAGGTTCGGAAGTGGCAAAGACAACGTCATGGGAAACGTTCACTAGAAGGTTTACAGCCCAATTCTGCCCGTTGGCAGCACGAAAGAAATTGGAAGAAGAGTTTATGGGGCTTGAGCAGGGGTCGATGACCGTGCAAGAATACACTTCAAAGTTTATTGAGAAGGCACGTTTCGCTAAAGTGTATGTGCCTACTGAGGAAAGACAGGTTGAAAGGTATGTCTGGGGTCTGAAGAGCAGTATAAGAGAGTTGGTGCAGAATTGTGGCCCCGCGACGTTTCAAGCGGCGGTCGATGTGGCAGAGTTAACTAAGAAGGAAAAGAACCGACAGTTGTCGGAAAGGAGTGTGGATAATAGGAGGTGGGATGGACCCGTTCGGGATGTGAATTGATCTAAGACCTCTAGACCCGAGTTGCGGGGGGGACCGAGGTTCAGTGACAGACCGTGTGGGAAGTGTAACAAAGTGCACCGTGGGGATTGCTTTGAACCTGATGGTTGTTATAAGTGTGGAAAACTGGGGCACATGGCGCGAGAATGTTCTAGCCCGAGAACGTGTTATTAGTGTGGCTCTCCAGATCATATCAAACCTGATTGCCCGCAGTTGAGGAAGGGATCTTCTGGTGGTTCTGGAGGGGGGTCAAGGAGGAAGAGGTGGAGAAAAGAAAGTGGAACCAGGCCGAGTGAGGGCTAGAGCTTTTCATATGTCAGCGAAAGAGGCGGTTGATGAGCCCGACGTGGTATCAGGTACATTTCTTGTTAATTCAAAGCTTGCTAAAGTGTTGTTTGATTCGGGTGCAAACCGTTCGTTTGTATCGCCGATCTTTGCTCAGTGTCTGTCTGTGACGCCTAAGCGGTTAGAGTGTGGTATTGAGGTTGAGATTGCAGACGATAGTTGTGTCTTGGTGAGGGAGGTGTATGAGGGGTGTAGTATGGAAGTAGAGGGTCATACTTTTCCCTTGCGCCTATACCCGATGGGTATGGGAGAGTTTGATATTGTGGTGGGGATGGATTGGTTGGCTAGTAATGATGCTAGCATTGTGTGCAATAAGAAGATGATTCGTATCGCATTGCCGGATAAGTCCGAGGTAGTGATCTATGGGGATAGGCATGAACGTAAGTCTTGCCTTATCACGGTGATGAAGGCGAGGCATTGTCTAGAGAAGGGGTGTCAGGGTTTCCTAGTGTATGTATTAGACGCCAAGAAGGAGAAGAAGGGATTGGAAGATGTCCCAGTAGTAAGTGAGTTTCCGGAGGTATTTCCTGATGACCTGACGGGTTTACCCCCGGATCGCCAGGTCGAGTTTAGAATTGACTTGATGCCCGGCGCGGCGCCGATAGCGCGTGCGCCGTATCGGTTAGCACCGACAGAAATGAAGGAGATGATGACTCAGTTGCAAGAGTTGTTGGATAAGGGGTTCATACGCCCTAGTTCGTCACCCTGGGGAGCGCCGGTACTGTTTGTCAAGAAGAAAGACGGATCGATGCGAATGTGCATTGATTATCGCGAGCTCAACAAGGTAACGATCAAGAATAAGTATCCGCTTCCGAGGATCGATGATTTATTTGATCAGTTGCAAGGGGCGAGATTCTTCTCAAAGATAGACTTGAGGTCTGGCTATCATCAGTTGAAAGTGAGGGAAGAGGATGTGCCGAAGACGGCTTTTCGTACGAGGTACGGGCATTATGAGTTCTTAGTCATGCCCTTTGGGTTGACTAATGCTCCGGCGGTATTCATGGATCTGATGAATCGTGTGTGCAGTGCACTGCTAGACAAATGCGTGATTGTGTTCATCGACGACATCCTCATTTATTCCCAGTCTCGGAGTAAGCACGTAGAGCATCTTCGCTTAGTGCTAGACCTATTGCGACGAGAGAAGTTGTTTGCAAAATTTTCTAAGTGCGAGTTCTGGCTTAAGAAAGTTCAATTCTTGGGACACGTGGTGTCAGAAGATGGGATCAAGGTAGACCCGGCCAAGGTGGAGGCCATAAGAGGGTGGGAAACCCCGAGATCGCCGTCTGAGGTAAGAAGTTTTCTTGGGTTAGCAGGTTACTACCGGAAGTTCATTCAGGACTTTTCTTGGATAGCTACGCCATTGACTGCTTTGACCAGGAAGAATTCTAAGTTTGAATGGACGGAAGATCAGGAAGAAGCGTTCAGCAATTTGAAAGACAAGTTGAGTAGTGCTCCGGTTTTATCCTTGCCTAAGGGGACCGAAGGATTTGTAATCTACAGTGATGCGTCCAAGTTGGGGCTAGGATGCGTTCTGATGCAAGACGGAAAGGTGATTGCCTATGCGTCCCGTCAGTTGAAAGAGAACGAGAAGAATTATGCTACGCATGATATGGAGTTAGCGGCGGTGGTTTTCGCGCTAAAGATTTGGAGACACTACCTGTACGGGGTTAAGTGTCAGATTTATTCTGATCATAAAAGTCTCCAGCATTTGTTTGATCAAAAGGAGCTGAATATGAGACAACGTCGTTGGGTGCAGTTGTTGAGTGATTATGATTGCGAGATCCTTTACCATCCAGGTAAAGCGAATGTCGTGGCCGACGCCTTGAGTCGGAAAGAAAGGAGAGAAACAACGAAAGTGGTGGCCTTTCGAGTAGAAGTGGTTCCTAACCTACTGGACGAGATCAATAAGTTTCAAGAAGAAGCTCTAGTAGAGGGAAAGTGGAAAGGTGAGAGGATCGTCGGCTATGTGACATCCTTAAAGTGTAGCAAGAGTGGGGTGAAGTGTTTTGAGGACCGGGTGTGGGTTCCAAAGTTGGGAGGTTTGCGCGATCGAATATTTGTTGAAGCGCATAAGTCGCGATATTCGTTCCACCCGGGGACGAATAAGATGTACCGAGACCTGAGGCAACTATATTGGTGGTCGGGGTTGAAGAAAGATGTCGTGTACTTTGTGGAGCGATGTGTGACCTGTTTGAAGGTCAAGGCAGAACACCAAAGGCCGTATGGAGAAATGCAGCCCTTAGAGATACCAGTGTGGAAGTGGGACTGTATTGCCATGGACTTTGTAACAAAGTTACCAAGGACCCCGAAGGGGCATGATGCTATATGGGTGATAGTTGACCGTCTCACCAAGTCGGCTCACTTTCTACCTATTCGGGAGAGCGACTCGTTGGAGAAGTTGGCCAGATTGTATATCAACGAGATAGTGACGAGGCATGGGGTGCCGTCGTCCATTGTCTCCGACCGTGATAGTCGTTTCACGTCGTCATTTTAGAGGAGTCTGCAAAGGGAGTTAGGCACGCGGCTATGTTTGAGTACCGCCTACCACCCCCAGACGGATGGACAAAGTGAGAGGACTATCCAGACCTTGGAGGATATGTTGCGTGCGTGTGTGATAGATTTCAAGGGTTCGTGGGAATCCCACCTACCGTTGATCGAGTTCTCGTATAACAACAGTTATCACGCCAGTCTTCAAGCGGCTCCGTTTGAAGCGTTGTATGGGCGTAAGTGTAGGACGCCGTTATGTTGGAATGAAGTGGGAGAGAAGCAGTTGGCAGGACCGGAAATCGTGCAATTAACTGCCGATAAGATCAGTGTAATCAGGGAAAGATTGAAGGTGGCTCAGGATCGTCAAAGAGCGTACGCGAATAAAAGAAGAAAACCAATTGAGTTCAGGGAAGGGGATAAAGTGATGCTCAAGGTATCTCCGTGGAAGGGAGTTGTCCGATTTGGAAAAAGGGGGAAGCTAAAGCCGAGGTATGTTGGACCTTTCGCCATCACCAAGCGTGTAGGGGAGGTGGCTTACATGTTGGAGTTGCCGGAAGAGTTAAGCAGAATTCACCTGACGTTTCATGTGTCAAACCTGAAGAAGTGTTTGGCTAAGTCGGATGTGGCTATTCCGCTAGGAGATATCAGTGTCGACGAGAAATTGAGGTACGAAGAGGAACCAATAGAGATTGTGGACAGTAAGGTTCGGAAGACAAGGAATAAGGAGGTTCGTCTGGTTAAAGTTCAGTGGAGGGAATCATAAAGGAAGTGAGGCAACGTGGGAAGTAGAGTCAGATATGATGTCCAGGTACCCTCATCTTTTTGAGAATTGAATTCTGAGGACGGAATTCTTTTGAGGGGGGAGTGTTGTAGTAACCGTGTTTAAACGAAAGAAATTCAAGTCTTGTGGAAGAATGTTGTAAGATGGAAGTTGAGGGGAATATCTTGTATTTATGAGATAAGTATAAATGGGCACAAAACCCTAGGAGAGACATTCTTCTCCTGGATTGTTTTTGTGGTTGGCGGCTGTTGAAGAGAAAAAGAAGAGAGGGAGGTTTTGGAGCTCTTAAGCATTTTGGAGAAGAAGGGAGTCATCAAGCTTGGAAATCAAAGGAAAGGGGTGTGTTGGGGATTCGTTTCCAGCAAAGAATCAATCAGGTATTTCCTTTCTCTACCTTTCAGCTGTGGATTTGTTGTTAAAGATTGAATATCTATGTGGGTTTTGTTAAAGTTAGGTTTGAAGCTTAATGGGAGAAATTGGGTATTTTACTGTGTTATTACTGTTAAGATTTCAGTAATTGTTGAGTTTAGTGACCTTGGGGTGGTTGCTAATCGTTATCTGTGAGATCTCGGTCATATCCGTGATTTCTCGGCCCAAATAAGGATCAGATGGGCGTCCGGATTGTTTCCTGGACGTCCGGACACTTCGATCAGTTGAAGGTTTCCGGGTAAGTATCCGATAATCGTGTGTGTGTGTCCAGATAGGGTGTTGTCTGGATAGGAGTGTTGTCCGGATAGGTTATTGTCCGGATAGGAGTGTTGTCCGGATAGGAGTGTTGTCCGGATAGGTTATTGTCCGGATAGGAGTGTTGTCAGGATAAGTTGTTGGCCGGATAGGAGTGTTGTCCGGATAGGGTGTTGTCCGGGAAGATTGTGTTGTCCGGTAAGTTGAGGTAATCAGCTTATGAGTTTATCCTTTCGCCTAGGTAGATCGTTTGGAAGTGCATATCAAAAGTAGGAAAGGAACGTAAGCGTAATAGGTGAGTTTTTCTAACTAAAGCTTGATGGTACTTGTTCCTTTACTCGTACATGCGTGTTTACTTAATGTATGTTGCATATAAATTACTTATGCATGGCGTGATCTATATGGGGGGTCCCATACGATATGTGTAAATTTTATGGGGGGCGTGTCCCATACGATATGTGTGATGCTTATGGGGGGTGTGTCCCATATGTTATGGTATGACACTTATGGGTGTGTGTCCCATATGTCATGGTGTGGTGCTTATGGGGGGGGGGGGGTGTCCCATATGTTATTTGTCAAACTGTCTATTGATTTATGTTTTGCAACTCTTAAAAATGCTATTTGTGGTGTGGATGAATCTGAGGGTTCTCACTAGACCTTGTGGTCTAACCCTCGCATTTTTCAAAACTGAAATCCTTTTCAGGTAAGCAGATTAGGGGCAACTCCTCTAGTGGAAAGGAGAAGGCATGAGAACGGGCGTGGTTGATACTAGTGGACCATCCTTTTACATTTCAGTATTTAGATACTCTCAGTTGTAATTAGGGTTATTCCGCAAACCCAAGTTTTGAATTTTGATGGTGCGAATCGTGGGCCATGTTTTGGCGATTTATTATATTCAAATGTCCTATTTTTACATGTTTTGAAGTGGGTTGTTACATTAACCATTGATTAGTTTTCCAAATCTTGATCAATGGTTGTGACTTGTCCTCATGTTTACAATTGAATTTGAGTTTTCATTTGAACCGACCCATATATATATATATATATATATTAGTGTTGTGTATCTATGTAATGCAATAAGATGTAAATTTTTATTATAAATTATGATGAAAAAATCAATGTAATCCTTCATTAAAAAATCTGAAATCAATGGACTATTAGTAGGACTCAACGATTATCTCATATTTAAACGTGTTTATCATTTGGCTTTTTGAAGCTCACTTGAATCTTTTAGGGTGCGTTTGGTTCACATAATGTTTTTTGATGGAATGGAATCTGTCAAAGGAATTTGACTTTGAAGGAATTGGAATGGAATGTTATCAGGTTTGACCACCTGTTTGGTTGATATACATTGGAATGGAATCTGCTAAAGGAATTGGATTTTGTCTGTTTGTTTCACATAAGGTAGCTTTGGAATTGGAATTAAATATTAGTTAATGACCAAACTACCCTTTTTGAAAGTTTGAACCATCGGTGGCGGTCGGCGGTGGTGGATCAGAACGGTGATGGTCAACGGTGGTGAATCAGAACGGTGGTGGTCGACGGTGATTCAGAATGGTGGTGGCCGACGGTGGTTCAGGTTAGTGGTGGTCGGCAGTGGTTCAGGTCGGTGGTGGTCGGTGGCGGCTTAGAACGGTGGTGGTCAGCGATGGTTCAGGTCGGTGGTGGTCGGTGGTAGGCATGGCAATTTGGCCTGACCCGGTGGGGAACCCGGTTCACCCGACCCGACCGGGGCCGGGGATTCCCCGCTAAACCGGGTACCGGGGCCGAAACCGGGGACGGGGCCGGGGACGGGTTGACCATCCCCCGACCCGCCCCGGACCCGGTATATATATATATATATTAATAAAAAATTATATATTTTATATATTTATTATATCATATAGCATAGAAAGTGGTGGTGGTTGTTTCATGTTCCAAAGACAGCAAAGTATTTCTCTTTGGTTCAATGGTTCAGATCTTTGATGAGTAGGGGAAAATGGAAAGTATTTCTCTTTGGTGCATTAGGCCATCCGTACCCCATAAGGGAATCTTTCAAATATTCCAGCTCCACATCAGCGCCACATCAGCTTTTCTCCCATCCCTCACTCAATCCCTAACAATCCCTAAACACCCGTACCCCATTCCCTCAAACCCTTTTGCCACCTCATTTATTTTAATTCTTTTATTTATACATTTAATTATTTAACAAAATAAAAATATTTATATATTTTTTAATAAATAAAAATAAGATAAATAATAAAAATTAAAATTCATATCATTCATTAAAAATAAAAATTACAAAATAAATTTAAAAATCTACTCGTCGTCATTGTTGGGAACTTGGATACGCCAAATATGTTCGACCAAATCCGACCGAAGGTTATTATGAGTGTCCCGGTTTATGACTTCTTGAACATTTGCCGCGCGTTGTGTCTCACTGATTTGGCTTTCGATATCATTCGTGAAAAAGTCGTTTTCCACGTCACCACAAATAGCATGGTTTCCGTCTTCGAGTATCATATTGTGTAATATGACACAAGCGTACATAATGTTTCTCAATATTGTCGGTTCCCATCCGCGTGCCGGGTTATGAAGTATATGCCAACGTTGTTTAAGCACGCCAAAAGCTCGTTCAACATCTTTACGTGCGGATTCTTGCGCGGACTTGAACTTTTGTCGTTTAAGGTCTTGTGGGCACGTAAATGATTTTACGAAAGTAGCCCATTCCGAATATATCCCATCCGTTAGATAATATCCGTGCTTGTAGGTGGCTCCATTCACCTCAAAAGGGCACTCGGGTGCTTTTCCATCATATACATCGTTGAAGATGGGCGACTGATTGAGAACATTGATGTCGTTGTTGGAACCGGCAACACCAAAGTATGCGTGCCAGATCCATAGATCTTGAGAGGCCACTGCTTCTAGCATGATTGTCGGGTGCTCATGATCACCTCTCATGAATTGACCTCGCCATGCATTCGGACAATTTGCCCACGCCCAATGAGTACAGTCTATGCTGCCGAGCATGCCGGGAAATCCGTGTTTAGCTTCATGCGCGGCGTACAACTTCTGAATATCAATAAAAGTAGGCTTGCGTAAATATTTTTGACCATACAGTTCAATAATACTTGTGCAGAATTTGTACAGACAATCTCGTGACGTTTTCTCTCCCATACGGAAGTACTCGTCAAGTGCGTCAGCAGCTACTCCATACGCCAATTGTCGAATAGCGGAAGTACACTTTTGTATCGGAGAAAAACCTTGTTTGCCTAACCCGTCAAACCGAAGTCTAAAATACGGATACCCTACTTCTAAATCTTCAACTATTCGTTCGAATAGTTGTCTGCTCATCCTGAACCGCCGCCTAAACATATCTGGTGTATAAATCGGTTTGACGCCAAAGTAGTCCCGCATAAGCCGCTCGTTTGCAGTTACTCGACCTCTTTCAATGTTTGCGGCCCTCTCTCTTGTTGACGATGAGGCGGTGCTACCATACAGCGATTGTGCAGTATGTCGAAAAATTTCCCTTTGTAGATTCAACAACTCGTCGGTGTCTACGGATGATGATGATGCGGTTGGTGAACCGGGTTGTGGCGAATCCATATTGTTTAAAATATAGAGAATGGAAGAGTGTTTGAGAGAGTTTGAGAGGTGTGAGAAATAAGAGGTTGAGAGAATTTGAGAGAGTTTGAGAGGTGTGAGAAATAAGAGGTTGAGAGAATTTGAGAGAGTTTGAGAGGTGTGAGAAATAAGAGGTTGAGAGAATTTGAGAGGTGTGAAAAATAAGAGGTTGAGAGGTGTGAGAAATAAGAGGTTGATGGTTAAATATATAGTGGGATTAAATTGAGAATTTTTTTTTTTACAAAGAGCCGTTGAACGGCTTGATTTTTAAAAATTTAATTAATTTTTTTTTTTTAAACTCTTCGGGATGATCCGGGATCCCATCCCCGGAATCAATCCCGCCCCGCCAACCCCGCATGGGCCGTAGCCCATCCCGAGCCCCATCCCTCTTGGGGTACGGATGGCCTTAGCCATTATAAGAGACAGCAAAGTATTTCTCACACCACCTCACCTCCAGTTAGGTCACACACTGCACTTGTTTGTTTTGGTTTCAGTAATAGCTCATGGCTTCAAATAGTGCAATTATAGGTTTATGCTTTCATGAGGGTTGTTTTTATTTTCTTTTGGCCCCTGCTATGCTACTGAGAATCATAATATGCTTTGATTGTAGCTGTTGGGGTTGTTTGCCTGCAAATTTTGCCCAAAAAACGGGTCAAAACCGGGTCAGGGAACCGGATAAAAAAGCGAGGAACGAGGAACGGGTCTTGACCAGGTCTCGACCGAAATTTGACGGGGGACGGGGTTGGTATCCCCGTACCCGCCCGGGGTCGGGTGACGTTATCATAAACTGGGGCCGGGGCCGGGGATGGGGAACCCCACCCCATACCCGCCTCGTTGCCATGCCTAGTCGGTGGCGACTTAGAACGGTGGTGGCCAGCGGTGGTTCAGGTCGGTGGTGGTCGACGATGGCTAAGATTTGTGGCGGTCGATGGTGGCTCACAACGGTAGTGGTCGGCGGTGGTTCATAACGGTGGTGGTCGGCGACGGTTCAGGTCGGTGGTGGTCGGCGGTGGCTGAGATCGGTAACGGTCGACGGTGGCTCACAACGGTGGTGGTCGTCGGTGATTCAGAACGGTGGTGGTCGATGGTGGTTCAGAACGGTGGTGGTCGGCGATGGTTCAGAACGGTGGTGGTCGGAGTAGGAAAGATGGGGATAGTTTTGTCTTTTTGAGAAAATTGGGTGGAATAGAATTGAATTCCTTCTCATTTGTGATGGAATGACCAAATCCATGAATGGTGGAATGTGTGGAATTCAATTCCATTCCATAGATAACCAAACGCCCGGACGGAATTTGGTCAATGGAATTGATCCTTCCAATTCCGTCGGAATCCTGCGAACCAAACGCACCCTAAGGGTAGATGTTGTAAGGATGCAGTATCATTTTTTTCCTTTTGAAATATATATAGTATTTATATACTGTAAATCAAGCTTACACACACTTTTCATTTTTTTATGAGGTTAGAACTCTTGACCTCTAGAAAGGTTGGTTATCGTATACCGTTAGGCCAACGAACCTTTGATAGGGTGCAATAATATGTTGTAAACTTAAATTTCAAGAGATCACATATTAATATTATTAATTAATACTTAATGTTTAATAAGTTATTTTTAAGAGTATTCTAGTAGATGCTTTGTAAATATAGTACATATATAGACGGTAGGTAATCGACAAAGCGAGAAAACAAAGTTTGGAGTGATTGATGGCTAACTTATTGAACCGGGCGCTAGCGTTTTTATAGGCTTTGCAGTTTGCATCACAAATGTTTAGCAAAAACAAAATGTACAAACCAGTAAAAAAATTGCCCCAAAATCAATCATCGAGGATAGAGGTGGCCAAATTGACCCGAACCGAACCGACCCGACGGGCTGATCCGACCCGAAACCGGCCAAGAACCGGTTCTGGCCCGACCCGGTCAAGAACCGGTTTCAAGCCCGAGAGCCGGGACCGGTTCGTGTATTTAAGAATTTTCTCGGCCCGACCCGGGACCGGTTCGTGACACGGTTCGTGACCCGACTCGGCCCGACCTGGCCTTTTTTCAAAAAATTATAGCCGTTATATAGCCGTTTGTGACCGTTGGGAACCCATTTTTGACCGTTTTTTCACCCAAAAATACCCCCTCCAACCCCATATAAATACTAGGGGTGTTATGGAGTGATCACCACCTTACAATTGCTTACAAAACGCAAAAAACGCTTACAATTCTCATTTCTCGGCTCTCGTTATATTCGTTTCTCGCAAAAAACGCATACAATTCTCATTTCTCAGCTCTCGCTATATTCGTTTCTCGCAAAAAACGCATACAATTCTCTAGTCTCTACTCTCTACTATCAAAAAAATGGCCGAACAAAATTACACCGTTGTTGCCGATCAGTCACGAAAAACAGCGGTTTGGGACAATTTCAACTTGCTAAAATTTTCCGACGGTACAAAAAAGCGCAATGCAAACGGTGTGGAGATTTCCTAAAACCCGAATCAAATAGCACGTTAAAGCGCCACTTCGAGGAAAGATGCAAGAGGTTGAAATCGGGTGACGATCCAACTCAACCCATACTTGACAATTCCGGTCAAGTATGGTCGTATGATAATGATCTCGCCCGAGAAATGCAAATGAAATGTGTCATTCAAATGGCGTTTCCGTTCGGACATTAAACCCGTTTTTAAATGTTACGGGTGTCGAAGTTTTAATACAAGCAATATGTGTATCGTTTGGTTTGGATTCTCTTACAATTTCTAGCTTTTCAAGGAAACGCATACAACAATTTAATACTGATTTTCATCAATTATATGAGATTTATAGAGTTAATTATGGGGGAGGAAGCCAACAAACCCCTACACCTCAAATGTTTTCACCGGGTTCTAGTAGCAGTCGTGGCCGAAACCGAGAAGACTTAATGCAAACTTTAATGCAATCGGTTGTCATGGAATCTTCTAAAAAAGCTAGATATGATGGGGATAATTTGGGTGAATTCAATCAATACGTACGTACTAATTTTATAACGGCATCCTTCACAAACGTCGTAGATGTGGAATCCCTAGATTTATTAGAATGGTGGAAAAGTAAACAATCAAGTTTCCCAATTATGGCCACTATTGCACTTGATATACTAACAATCCAAGCTAGTACTTTAGCTTCGAAGTCGGCCTTTTCTCTTAGTGGCAGGATCATATCGGAGCGTCGGACAAAATTAACCCCAAAATCGGTGGAGTGTTGCGTATGTCTGAAGGATTACTTGGATGGAGAAGACCGCATTCAAAATCAAACGAACCTGGAGGATGATCTAGAAGGCGTGGAAGAAAACTTATTCGAAAACGACACGGATGAACTACTAAGTACGCCGTCCGTAACCGATACTTCTGATGTTAGTAGTGTCGTAGATGACGAAGATGTAGACACCGACCGCCTTGACGATCAGACGGCTATTACACGACTGATGTAGTACAATACTCTTGAAGACTACAATCCAGATCAGAATCCATACTACGCTCCCTACAATCCATTCAATTATAATCCATTCAATTACTATCCGGGTGATGGGGGTGGAAGTTCGGGAGCGGGACCTTCGAATGTTTAGAATTTATGTATTGTAACTTGTAACTTGTAAGTTTGTAACTTAAAATTATATATAGATTATAAAACGTAAAAGTGTATTTTAGTGATATATATTATAAATAAAACGTATTTTTAAAGTGTATTTTACTTATCCAATGATTCCAATCCAATTTTTCTTTGTTAAAGTTTAGTAATTAATTATTATACAAAGAAAGCAGTTAAAAAACAAAAAAATCGCAAAACCGAAACAGAACCGGTTCTCGGCCCGGCCCGGCCCGGTTTTATAAAAACCGGTTCTACATACCATTAAACGGGTCAGGGGATTTCGGTTTAAACCCGGCCCGACCCGACCCGGTTCTCACCTGACCCGGTTCTCACGGTTACTGTTTGGAACCGGTTTGTCCCCCGACCCGGCCCGAACCCGATTTTTGGCCACCTCTAATCGAGGATTACGGGGTCCCGAAATTGACTTCGAAGTTTTTTTCTTTGATTTTCATATCGTTATAATAACCAAATTAGGTGAAATCGTTATTTTATGATTTTTCAGTCGTACGTTCATACAAGGTTCAATTATGTTAATTTATTAGTAGTTTTTAAATCTGTTATGGTTTCGAATTTATGCATTTTCTACATCCATCCATCTCTAGAAGAAGTAAAAACAAAATCTTCATGCAAAATTATCATCCCTCCTACTTCAAGAAGCCCTCTATAAACTAACAAAACTCCATAAATCGACATACACTATTCTTTTTACATTCCAATGCTATGATTTGGCTCAAATGTACACATTGTATTGCAAATATTCAAAGGGGTGTTGCTATTGGAACTTGTTTAGGGTCAAATCAGAACAAATATGTTTCATTTAGAATCACCCATTCGAAAGCTTTCAAAACTACTAAAATTACTTCTGAACATATAAAAATTCAATCCCCGTGAAATTCATTATAATCATAAGATGCAAATTATATCAACAAAACTTCAACCACGCCTTATTTCAAAAGATTGCACATAGTTTGTTCAACCTTTAAAGTATTTAACCACATAATTCCCACAAATCCGATTTTTTGACCGGAAAAACATGGAATAGCAATCACAAGCACCCCAAAACTCCATGGTTCCCAAAAACATCAACATAACGTTTTAACAAATTACATTTCGTTTTAAACAACACTTTCTCTTTATCTAGATGTACATGGAAATAATAATGAACTCTAAAATCAAAAACCTCCAATAAACATAAGAATATATAGATTATTAAGCAAGAGAACATTTTTAATCGTATAACTTATTATACCTGAAGTTGTTGAGATTCTGATCTTCAACTAGAAAAATAGATGCAATAAGAGTGTGTAAATACCAAAAGCAAATCAAAACCTTGCAACTAAGTTCAAACGAGAAAAAAAAGTCGCAAAATAAATATCTCGGGTGAGGGCATTTCCAACAGATTCACTATAATTTCTTTTAAAATAGATAATCAATGGTTAAAATCTCTAAAAAAATTATATTCAACTCCAATACCTCTATTTTAGAGATTTAAATATTAATTTTATTATAAAAGTATTCTATAAATTATCATTCTAATACACTTTAACAGAAACTCTATATAAAATAACAATACATTCCAATCTCATTGATGAGAAGGAATTGAAAAACTCATTTCTCTCTTTTCATATTAAATTTTAAAGAACTTCAAAAAATATAAGAGGATTTATCTCTCTTTCTTATTTTTGGTATTTTAAAGAACCACATAAACTATCTAGTGAAACATAACTATCTCCAAAATTTTCATTTTCTTTATTTTAAAGATTATTTTAGGTGTTGTTTGGTTTGCAGATCGAAGGAATATGATGAAATTGTAATGTTGAATTTCTTTGACGAAATTTTATTCCCTCGTTCGTTTCATTCTTTTTTAGGGAAAAAACATTTAAAATAAAATAAATTTTACAAATAAGGGATTTGAACACTGTTTGGTAATAAGGGGGTATTTTGATGAAATTGAATGTTCATTCTCTACTTTATTTTTTTTGAATCGGCAGCCATTTTATTGAAAAAAAGCAACAAAATACACCCAAGTTTACCCAAGGAGCCAAAACAACAAAACAAACAGCACAAATAAACAACACAAACAAACAGCACAACGGTCGTTGAATGCAAGTGCCGTTGGCTTACACATCTCCAACTCGACAGAACCAAAAAAACAAAACAGGGAGTTCACAGTCATGCAGACCAAAGCGAAGAAAGAGTTCGACTAAGTTTTGCGAGGCTCAAAACAGTTTCTCTTCAGCGTCAATTCCTGCAGATCGCAACCACTGCACCCATCATGAAACAACCCTTCTTTCGTCACGCAGTAGGATCTGTCAACCACTTCGTCCAATCCACCGCCAACTTCGGTCCCCTTCTCTTAATCCATTCATACGAAATTCTTTGGAAATCGAAAATGAAGTCAACCACCTTTCTTTTTTCATTTTTGAAAACGACTTTGTTTCTATGTACCCAAATGAGATACAAGAAAGCCCACTTCACTCCACTCCAAACGATCAAGTTTTTACCCATTTGGTCCTCTTCTTCTATAATCTCTTGAAGCGAAAGCATACCTTCTAGATTTCTCCGCCACCATCTTACAATGAAGTTCCAAACCTTTCTAGCTTCCACGCACGATACTTGCTGTTAAAATATAAGATCTTTAAGTACCAATCTTGTCATTGTAATATTCTAACTTAATTTATTTTTAATGTCTTGATTTTATGAGGGTTAATTGTGACGAAATGTGGAAGTTGAGGACTGCACTGATAGAGGAAAGAGAGAAGGGTAGCGGAGCTAATACAGAAAGTTGGAAGGAGTTTTGTGCAAGGACCTGGTTGCAAATAACAAGCTATATATAAAGAATGAGATTTAGGGTTTCAGACATTATTCTCACATACGATTTTCCTTTTCGTCTCTCTAAAACTCTCTCAGTCTCGTTTTAGGGTTTCATAAAATGTTTTAGTTTAGGTTTCGTTTATACCTTCAAATCTCTTGAAGGTTTCATGAGTGTGAGTGATTTTATGTAGTGAGTTTTCTGATTATAAGTATTAATTGTTTAATAAAATGTTTTGATTACATATTTGTACATGGTATCAGAGCACGTAGGTGCGATCGGTTCATCCTCCTTCTTCTCAACAATGATCTCAGGTATGAATCTCACTTACGATGCATCTGATTTTGACTTTCTAGTCTCAATCAGTGACGTCTGAGTTTCTTGTCTTCGTCGTTTCTTCATTTTTCACTCGATGTGTGGTCGATTATGACTCTGTAGTCAAAATCGGCGCCGATTGAGTTTTTTTGTTTCAGATCTTCTCTTTGCTTCTCACTCGACACGCTGGATTCTGACTGATTGTAGTCACAATCGGCGTATTTTTCGAGTTGTTTTTCTCGTCTCTCACAGATCCGTTGGTTACTGGTTATATGAACCTCAGATATGTGTTCTTGACTACTTTAGATGATTGATTATGTCTCCTTAGACTTGGTCAATCATCCTTTATCTCTTGATTCGAAGTTTTTTGAAGATCTGTGTTCAAGGCCGTCACTCACTCATTACAGTGGTGCGTTTTTTGTAGTACACACCGTGCACTCTAGATTTTAACTCTAATAGTTCTAATCTATGTGATCTGGTGTGGTTGCTCTTTGTTTTTCTGTCAAACTTTATTTTCAATCACAACTATTATGACTATGTTAGGCCTGTATATTGTTCCTTACTATCATCTCTGTTAATGTGTATGACTGTGTAAACCCATGCATGTCCAAACTCTCTTAAATAATCTCAGATCTGACTCTGTTTTGGTTCATGTTCTGCATATCCAAACTCTCTTAAATAATCTCAGATCTGTGCTCTTCGTCGTCCTTTTTTGTTTGTTTTTCGAGTCGCACATACCTCGTCCCTTTAGGCGCTTGGTTGTGTTATCTCGGTTGGTTCTTTGTTTGGCGTGTGGATCAGTCTCTGTAGACTTGGTTCACTGCTATTCGGAGTATATAACCGCTTGGATCTGGACTCTATAGTTCTTGTCCAAGCTGTGTTCACCTCCTTCAAACTCTTGCTAACGTGACTTGATCTGTGTAGATCCGGTTGTGTTTGTTTTGCGTATATTTGGTGCATCCTTCCTTTGGATCCGAACACTATAGTTCTTGTCCAAGTAGTGATCACCTCCTTTAAACACTTGCTAACGTGACTTGATCTCTGTAGATCCGGTTCCGTTAGGTTGTGATTCTGTTATTGTTGCCTGCTAATTATGTACATGTAAGATCTGTTTTGTTTGAGTATGTATACGTAAGATCTGCTACTTGCTTGGTTCTGGATTCTTTTTCTCACCGTATATGATTCAACTTAGATCTGTTATTGTTGCCTGCTGATTATGTACATGTAAGATCTGGCACTCATTTAGATCTTGATCTGTCGCATCCAGTTTTTTCTTTCTTGTTAGCTAGATCAGTTGTTACGTCAGATCTGTTTTTATTTTATCTTGGTGTATCTGTTTGCATGCGAGTTATATGTGGCTTCAGATCAGATCTAGTTTGGATCTGGCTCTTGCATGATTCTTTGTTGTACTCTATCGTGTAAGATCCACGGTAGATTTCTTGTCATCCTGTTATCCTCTGGATTGGTTGTTTGTTTTTTAACAACTGCAGATCTGCAACTGGTATACATCCTTACATTGTCCGTGAGGTGGTGAGAAGGGTTGGATATGGGGTTTTTTAATCTGTTCAGGTTTATATCCTGTTTTTTTGTATTAATAAGTTCATAGGACCCTAGTTGCTCTTTTTACTAAGGTTCCTTGTTTCCGCTGCGCTGACTGCTTAAACCCACTGTAAGTCCTCTTCTCATTGTGTGTGTATCTCTTCTTTCCCTTTTTTTTCTTGTGAAGTCTAGGTGATTGGCTTGACCTACCACCCTAGAGTGGCAAGGAACCCTGTCTATATGTATCACTTAGACATTCACTCGTGTGTTAGTTTAAAATCATGGCCGGTAGAGAAGCTCACAACGAACCAGAAACGCAATCATTGATTGCAAAGCTGGATTTTGGTGATCCTCTCTACATGCATCCTAGTAACACCACTGATGTGTCCATCCTCAACATGAAATTAACTGGAACTGAAAATTACAAAGTCTAATCCTGTGCTTTGATATTGGCACGCAATCTTAAGTTTGTTTAGCTTTGTTTTGGAGTGTGCTTTTTCGGTTGGTTTACTTTCGGTTGATGCTCAATCCTTCTGATTTTTACTCGTTTTTGTCTATTATTTCGGATCTGGTATCTTACATATTTTTGGTGTGACAGGAATTCAATGATGCCTTTAAGATCGACTTGATGAACCATATGCGTTCTATGTTTGTTAAAGATCTCATGGTAGATCTGATATAGTTGGTGTTCAATATTGTTAAAATGTTTAGCTATCTTCTAAATCTGATCTATTGTTTCTTGGCTGTGTTTCTGTGATCTGAGGTTTTTCTCTTTGAAGAGAGAATATATGTTCTTGTCGAATTTGTCTCTCTCTTCATTTTTCATCTCCTTTCTGGAGACTCTTCATCTGTTCATCTCCCTTGTGAGACTTTTCATCTCCCTTGTGGAGACTTTTCATCTGTTCATCTCCCTTGTGAGACTTTCATCTCCCCTGTGAGATTTTTCATCTGTTCAGAAATTTTTCTTCTGTTCAGGTTTTTTTATCTGTGCTCTCTCTTTGTTTTGGTGATTGGGTAGTAGGTTTGTGTGCTTAAGGAATACGACTGTAATCTACCTAGTTGTCTCTTGTGTGTGTGTTTTTGGTGCTGCTGAGGGCTCTTTTTTCTAAGGACCCCAAAATCGTCAAATTAGATGTTGGAGACCTTCTTTGTTTACATCCCAGTGGCACCAGCGGCACTTCTTTTTTGAGCCTAAAATTGAATGACACTAACAACTACAAATTGTTGTACTGTGTTATGAAGTTGGATTTTATTAATGACACATGTCCCCATCCAAACGATGCTCTTGTTAAATTTATTTACTGCACCCATAATGCTTCAAATGAGTTTTTTCAACAAAATCTATTTTAATAAAACTCATGCAACTCCTGATGATTCTTGATGAGGTTTATCAACCCATTAGATGTATCATTCTTACAAGAGATCCATTTACCTCTGTTAAAACTGCCTTTTCATTAGTTTGTAGGGATGTTTCACGTACAAGGGGCTGTGGAACTAAGGGAAGAGTCCCTAGTCTCTCATTTCTTATTTGTAAGCTTTGTGGTATTGCTGGACACAGTATTGAAAGGTGCTATAATTTGGTTGGTTCTTTACATGCTTTTCAGAATAGACAAGTAAATTTAAATCAGACTATATCTTGTTTTACTACTAATCTTCTTTGGCACAATAGGCTTGGTCATCAAATTGATCAAGTTCTGCCTGTTTTTAAAGAAAACCCCGAATTTTGGGTCTGATAGTATTGGTCTTTGCAAAATTTGTCACACGGCCAAACAGTCTCATAACAGGTTTGGTCTTAGTATTTGCAAGGCAAATAGTGTTGGTGAGTTGATATATGATTTTCGTCCTATTCTTGTTCATCTTAAAAGTTGTGGGTGTTTGTGGTTTGGAAGTCTGTCTGAGATGTGTATTCTGCTAGGTTATGATTAATTCTCAGATAGGGTTCTGTCTGGTTTTAAAAGGATGTTTGTTTCTTGTGGTGTTCAGTTTACAAGTCTTAATCTTGAGGGCTATTTTTCATCTCTTCCTACCTCTTCTAATTTGTATAGAAAATCAAATAGGTCTTCTGCTTTACCTAAAAGATTTGATGTTGATTTGATGTTTTTTGTGCTTAAATGTGAAGTAGACTATGGTATTGAAAGAATGGATAATGAAGTCTTTATATAGTTTAAAACAGGCGCAATGCTAGTGGTATGCAAAGTTATATATATGGTCATCATTGGTTTATTCAAAGTGTGAGAAATTATTCTTTGTTTACCAAGTTCTTCAATTCTGACTTTATTGTCTTTAGGTTATTTGGGATGTAAGTCTATATATATATTAAAAGGTTATGGTCTTAATTGTAATAGACTCAATTTGGTATGTATATATTGATTCATCTTTAATAAATTTTATGTTTGCTAATCTTCATGACATAGCTAATATTGTTCTCTGGTTGAGTCAATTTATGCATCCTAAATTGGCTTTTGAAAGTACTTAGGTACTTAAAGTCCTCTCCGATAAGTTTTATCAGGTCACATTCAACTGGTTTAGCTGTTCTTGTAGATGCAATCTGAGATTTCAAACTGCTGATATATTTTCTAAAATCTCTTAGTATATATCGTCATGGTTATTTGTGCTTCAAACTGAGAGAAGTATGGATGGATAGAGCCAACTGTTTCATGCTCTTCTACTGAGTCAGAGTATAGGGCTATGGCTCTGTGTGAGATAATTTGGGTTCTTATCATTTTTTTTGCAGACTTAAATTTAGTAAATCTTCTTTCCGTTGATTTAAATCTGCTATACAAATTGCTAACAAATTCTGTATTTCATGAAAAAAGAAAAAAATATCACACATATAGAAATTGATGTACATCAAGTGAGAAACATGGTAACTGCTGGAATGTTGAAAACTGTTAAGATTCCATCTTTAGAAAACCCAGCAGATATTTTTTATAATGTCACTTGGTGTGAATCAACATAATTATCTTACTGCAAAGTTGAATATGTTTGATCTTTTCAATGCCAAGATTGAGGGCGGGTGTTAAAATATAAGATCTTTAAGTACCAATCTTGTCATTGTAATATTCTAACTTAATTTATTTTTAATGTCTTGATTTTATGAGGGTTAATTGTGACGAAATGTGGAAGTTGAGGACTGCGCTGATAGAGGAAAGAGAGAGAAGGGTAGCGGAGCTAATACAGAAAGTTGGAAGGAGTTTTGTGCAAGGACCTGGTTGCAAATAACAAGCTATATATAAAGAATGAGATTTAGGGTTTCAGTCATTATTCTCACATACGATTTTCCTTTTCGTCTCTCTAAAACTCTCTCAGTCTCGTTTTAGGGCTTCATAAAATGTTTTAGTTTAGGTTTCGTTTATACCTTCAAATCTCTTGAAGGTTTCATGAGTGTGAGTGATTTTATGTAGTGAGTTTTCTGATTGTAAGTATTAATTGTTTAATAAAATGTTTTGATTACATATTTGTACACTTGCACGTGATCCACCGTTTCCGTCTCCTCACCACATATAGGACATAGGACCGAATCCAAGTCCAAGCCCGAATTATCCAAAACCGATCAACATGGGATACGACCCCATCTCGCCCTCCATACGAAAATCGCCACCTTTTCAGGAACCGTTTGATTCCATAAAGTGGGTTGTAAATTTCCAGCCGAACCTCCGTCCCCTTGCTCGATTAACTTCCTCAAACACTTCACGTTGAACTCTTTTGTCGACGCTAGCTTCCATTCCATTTTATCCTTATAGTTGACATATAGGCGAAGATCACCAATTTTCCGCATTAAATCTTCCAATTCACCCGCTGCCCTTCCTCTCGATTCTCGACTCCACTCCCATTTCCATTGCCAATTTCCATCGATCCATTCACCTCTTTCCGCTACCGTAACGTCTTTGTTTGTCTCGAGCCGATAAAGTATTGGAAATTCTTCTTGAGGTACCCCATTTCCAGCCCGTCTATCTTTCCACAGTCTTGTATCCATGCCATCCCCAATCCTTTTAACAAAAGACTTTGAGAATTCCATGCCTTTGCTGTCCAAAATCGTCCCAATTCGCACGATGCTACTCCATGTTGTACATGCACCAACAATATTAAGAGTGTTGTCCCCAATCCCCCCTCCTCCCCGTATATACTTTTAATGATTTGGACCCAAAAATCATTTTTTCCACTCGAAATCTCCACCACCACTTTCCCATAAGTCCCCAATTAGCCGTTTGTAATGATCCAATGTTCAAGCCCCCCTTTGTGAAACTCCCCACGGTTTTGTCCCATTTCACCCCCACCCAACCTCTCTTTTCTCCCTCCCCGGACCCCTCACCCCAAAAGAATCTACCTCTCCACCTTTCCATCTCACTCACCACACCTCTTGGGGCCCGATACAACGAGAAAAAAATACAACGGTAAGCTTCCAAGTACCGACTTGACTTGAGTTAACCTCCTGCCAAAAGATAAAATTTTCGACTTCCACGATGCAAGAAGTTTCTTCACTATTTCCAATGCTAGTTTCCAATGATCCAATCTCCTCACTGAGGCACCTACCGGAAGACCCAAATATATGAACGGCAATAAACCCCACCCACACCTACTTTATGTTCGATTTCTTTTTTCTCGATTTGAAATTTAAATATTTTTTATAAAAAATACAATTCAATAAAACATTTCGATATTACCTTTTTGCATATCTACGCCAGTTTTTTTGAAGCACTGTCTTTCTAAGTGTCAGAATATAATCAAATTAAAATTAAAAAAGTTTGATGTAGTTATTTTAATTTTCAAAACACATATTAGAATCCAAGTATTATCATTATTAGAATCCAACGTAATTTTGAAAAAAAAAAATATTCGTTTGCATTATTCAAAAAATCCATTTGAATTAGGGGTGCTCAAATTTCCGACCAACCCAGCCAACTCAACCCAACCCGAGGCAATAAAACTCAAATCGAGCCAACCCGATGTATAATCGATACTATTTTTAACCAACCCGCATATATTGGGTTGATAACGGGTTAGGCCCAAAACAAACCGACCCAACCCAACAACCCGCGACAACCCGTAAAAACATTTAAATCTAGTTTTAAATGCTTGTTACTGTCATTTTTGTTTCTGTCAAAGCAATATTGTTACTATTGAACATTTATAAACAAACAATTGTTGACTACTTGTTACTTTAGTAGTCTTGTTATTGATTCTTGATGTCACATTTATAAGCAAACTTTTATTAGACGATTTAGTAATCTGTTGAACATTTAGATATTTAGAAACATGTAGCAATTTGTTTAGACACGATAACTTAGTTAAATGGTGAAAGGATTAATAAAAGTTTCAACCCGACCAACACGACCAACCTAACCCGAACGGTTTGGGTTGGGTTGGGTTGCACTTTTGATTGGGTTGGGTTGAGATTTTTCAAACCGCAAATATTGGGTTGGTTTGTTAAAGTGCCTTCAACCCGGCCAACCCAACCCGTGAGCACCCCTAATCCGAATCATATGCCTTATACTAATAAAGTATGTTTAATTTAAGAAAAAAAATTTCAAAAGTTTCAAAAGCTGGTATTTTGGTAATTTACTAATATTCAAGGTTTTAAATGGCGTGAGGCATGGCGTGGCGGCGAGACCAAACCTCAAGCCTTAGGAGTCATGGCGAAGCCATGGCGTTTTCAAGGCGTGACTTATGACGTCAAATTTCTAATTCATATATAAGATTATATATAAAAACATATATTTTGTAGTGTTATTCAATGAGTCAATAGTAATAAGCAAGTTAAATTAAGTTATATATCAAAAAAACCTGCAAATAATACATTAAAAACGTAAAGAAAAATCAAATATCGTATTACGAAAACTGTGCATTAGGCCATGACGTGCCACGGGCTTAACGTTGCGTGAGACACAAGTCTTGATACCATGGCGCGCCATAACGGTTGTGCGGCGAGTTTTTTTAGAACATTGTTAATATTTTATCCCTACTTTAAAGCTATTTTATGAACCAAAAAATATATTCTAATTTATTTAATAAATTTTATTTCAATGTATGCCACCTAAATATAAACAAGCCTAGTAACATTTAATTCAAATTTTATAACGTCAAATTTCTTTAACATATTTTATTTCATCCAATAATTATTATATGAACTAAACGTCACCATAAAAGATAATTTTAAAGGGGTTGAGATGGACTATAAAGGGTGCTTCTAATGGATTGGGCTTTTGTATAATGGGCTATATCCAATGGATTAGCATATATGGGCCATATGGATATTAAGCCCTTTCAGGTTTAAAATTCGTTGTTAAGTTGGCGTTTCTATTTTGCTTGATTAGGTTTGTAGATGACAAAAAAATTGGTCTTGGGTCATGTTGGGTTGGGTTAAATCGGTTCGGGTTCCAAATAGTGATTTTGTAACCGGTTTCGGAGTAATTGGTCCTGGTCTTGGTCTCGGTCTCGACCCAAATACAAAGAACCAATTAAGTTTTATAGGACTCGATTATGAGAACCAGTCCCCGGTCCCAGGCTGGACCCAAACCGGTCCCACTTATTTTACTTATAATTTTTTTTGAAGACTTTGGTCAATTAAATATACTAACATATACATATTTATTATAATTGGGTCAACCAAATACACTAACAAACACATTTTATTATAATTGGGTCAATGAAATACACTAACAAATACGTTTATAACTGGGTCAATCAAATACATTAACAAATACATTTTTAGTATAATTGGCTCAATCAAATACACTAAAAATATGTTTTGTTATAATTGGGTCAATCAAATACACTAACAATTACGTTTTTATTTAAGAATATACATAAAATACATTTAAAAATAAATTTTGAATAAAAAATCAGGTCGGTCCCGAGCTAGCTA
>CM066319.1:164173860-164406360 GCA_033807775.1 Saussurea involucrata
TCACTTAGACATTCACTCGTGTGTTAGTTTAAAATCATGGCCGGTAGAGAAGCTCACAACGAACCAGAAACGCAATCATTGATTGCAAAGCTGGATTTTGGTGATCCTCTCTACATGCATCCTAGTAACACCACTGATGTGTCCATCCTCAACATGAAATTAACTGGAACTGAAAATTACAAAGTCTAATCCTGTGCTATGATATTGGCACACAATCTTAAGTTTGTTTAGCTTTGTTTTGGAGTGTGCTTTTTCGGTTGGTTTACTTTCAGTTGATGCTCAATCCTTCTGATTTTTACTCGTTTTTGTCTATTATTTCGGATCTGGTATCTTACATATTTTTTGTGTGACAGGAATTCAATGATGCCTTTAAGATCGACTTGATGAACCATTTGCGTTCTCTGTTTGTTAAAGATCTCATGGTAGATCTGATATAGTTGGTGTTCAATATTGTTAAAATGTTTAGCTATCTTCTAAATCTGATCTATTGTTTCTTGGCTGTGTTTCTGTGATCTGAGGTTTTTCTCTTTGAAGAGAGAATATATATTCTTGTCGAATTTGTCTCTCTCTTCATTTTTCATCTCCCTTGTGGAGACTTTTCATCTCCTTTGTGGAGACTCTTCATCTGTTCATCTCCCTTGTGGAGACTTTTCATCTCCCTTGTGGAGACTCTTCATCTGTTCATCTCCCTTGTGGAGACTTTTCATCTCCCTTGTGGAGACTTTTCATCTGTTCATCTCCCTTGTGAGACTTTCATCTCCCCTGTGAGATTTTTCATCTGTTCAGAAATTTTTCTTCTGTGCTCTCTCTTTGTTTTGGTGATTGGGTAGTAGGTTTGTGTGCTTAAGGAATCCGACTGTAATCTACCTAGTTGTCTCTTGTGTGTGTTTTTTTGGTGCTGTTGAGGGCTCTTTTTTCTAGGGACCCCAAAATCGTCAAATTAGATGTTGGAGACCTTCTTTGTTTACATCCCAGTGGCACCGGCGGCACTTCTTTTTTGAGCCTAAAATTGAATGACACTAACAACTACAAATTGTTGTACTGTGTTATGAAGTTGGATTTTATTAATGACACATGTCCCCATCCAAACGATGCTCTTGTTAAATTTCTTTACTGCACCCATAATGCTTCAAATGAGTTTTGTCAACAAAATCTGTTTTAATAAAACTTATACAACTCCTGATGAGGTTTATCAACCCATTAGATGTATCATCCTTACAAGAGATCCATTTACCTCTATTAAAACTGCCTTTTCATTAGTTTGTAGGGATGTTTCACGTACAAGGGGTTGTGGAACTAAGGGAAGAGTCCCTAGTCTCTCATTTCTTATTTGTAAGCTTTGTGGTATTACTGGACACAGTATTAAAAGGTGCTATAATCTGGTTGGTTCTTTACATGCTTTTCAGAATAGACAAGGAAATTTAAATCAGACTATATCTTGTTTTACTACTAATCTTCTTTGGCACAATAGGCTTGGTCATCAAATTGATCAAGTTCTGCCTGTTTTTAAAGAAAACCCCGAATTTTGGGTCTGATAGTATTGGTCTTTGCAAAATTTGTCACACGGCCAAACAGTCTCATAACATGTTTGGTCTTTAGTATTTGCAAGGCAAATAGTGTTGGTGAGTTGATATATGACTTTCGTCCTATTCTTGTTCATCTTAAAAGATGTGGGTGTTTGTGGTTTGGAAGTCTGTCTGAGATGTGTATTCTGCTAGGTTATGATTAATTCTCAGATAGGGTTCTGTCTGGTTTTAAAAGGATGTTTGTTTCTTATGGTGTTCAGTTTACAAGTCTTAATCTTGAGGGCTATTTTTCATCTCTTCCTGCCTCTTCTAATTTGTATAGAAAATCAAATAGGTCTTCTGCTTTACCTAAAAGATTTGATGTTGATTTGATGTTTTTTGTGCTTAAATGTGAAGTAGACTATGGTATTGAAAGAATGGATAATGAAGTCTTTATATAGTTTAAAATAGGCGAAATGCTAGTGGTATGCAAAGTTATATATATGGTCGTCATTGGCTTATTCAAAGTGTGAGAAATTATTCTTTGTTTACCAAGTTCTTCAATTCTGACTTTATTGTCTTTAGGTTATTTGGACTGTAAGTCTATATATATATATATATATTAAAAGGTTATAGTCTTAATTGTAATAGACTCAATTTGGTCTGTATATATTGATTCATCTTTAATAAATTTTCTGTTTGCTAATCTTCATGACATAGCTAATATTGTTCTCTGGTTGAGTTAATTTATGCATACTAAATTGGCTTTTGAAAGTACTTAGGTACTTAAAGTCCTCTCCGATAAGTTTTATCAGGTCACATTCAACTGGTTTAGCTGTTCTTGTAGATGCAATCTGAGATTTCAAACTGCTGATATATTTTCTAAAATCTCTTAGTATATATCGTCATGGTTATTTGTGCTTCAAACTGAGAGAAGTATGGATGGATAGAGCCAACTGTTTCATGATCTTCTATTGAGTCAGAGTATAGGGCTATGGCTCTGTGTGAGATAATTTTGGTTCTTATCATTTTTTTTGCAGATTTAAATTTAGTAAATCTTCTTTCCGTTGATTTAAATCTGCTATACAAATTGCTAACAAATTCTGTATTTCATGAAAAAAGAAAAAAAATCACACATATAGAAATTGATGTACATCAAGTGAGAAACATGGTAACTGCTGGAATGTTGAAAACTGTTAAGATTCCATCTTTAGAAAACCCAGCAGATATTTTTTACAAGGTCACTTGGTGTGAATCAACATAATTATCTTACTGCAAAGTTGAATATGTTTGATCTTTTCAATGCCAAGATTGAGGACGAGTGTTAAAATATAAGATCTTTAAGTACCAATCTTGTCATTGTAATATTCTAACTTAATTTATTTTTAATGTCTTGATTTTATGAGGGTTAATTGTGACGAAATGTGGAAGTTGAGGACTGCGCTGATAGAGGAAAGAGAGAGAAGGGTAACGGAGCTAATACAGAAAGTTGGAAGGAGTTTTGTGCAAGGACCTGGTTGCAAATAACAAGCTATATATAAAGAATGAGATTTCGGGTTTCAGTCATTATTCTCACATACGATTTTCCTTTTCGTCTCTCTAAAACTCTCTCGGTCTCGTTTTAGGGTTTCATAAAATGTTTTAGTTTAGGTTTCGTTTATACCTTCAAATCTCTTGAAGGTTTCATGAGTGTGAGTGATTTTATGTAGTGAGTTTTCTAATTGTAAGTATTAATTGTTTAATAAAATGTTTTGATTACATATTTGTACACTTGCACGTGATCCACCGTTTCCGTCTCCTCGCCACATATAGGACATAGGACCGAATCCAAGTCCAAGCCCGAATTGTCCAAAACCGATCAACATGGGATACGACCCCATCTCGCCCTCCATACGAAAATCGCCACCTTTTCAGGAATCGTTTGATTCCATAAAGTGGGTTGTAAATTTCCAGCCGAACCTCCGTCCCCTTGCTCGATTAACTTCCTCAAACACTTCACGTTGAACTCTGTTGTCGACGCTAGCTTCCATTCCATTTTATCCTTGTAGTTGACATATGGGCGAAGATCACCAATTTTCCGCATTAAATCTTCCAATTCACCCGCTGCCCTTCCTCTCGATTCTCGACTCCACTCCTATTTCCATTGCCAATTTCCATCGATCTATTCACCTCCATGTTGTACATGCACCAACAATATTAAGAGTGTTGTCCCCAATCCCCCCTCCTCCCCGTATATACTTTTAATGATTTGGACCCAAAAATCATTTTTTCCACTCGAAATCTCCACCACCACTTTCCCATAAGTCCCCAATTAGCCGTTTGTAATGATCCAATGTTCAAGCCCCCCTTTGTGAAACTCCCCACGGTTTTGTCCCATTTCACCCCCACCCAACCTCTCTTTTCTCCCTCCCCGGACCCCTCACCCCAAAAGAATCTACCTCTCCACCTTTCCATCTCACTCACCACACCTCTTGGGGCCCGATACAACGAGAAAAAAATACAACGGTAAGCTTCCAAGTACCGACTTGACTTAAGTTAACCTCCTGCCAAAAGATAAAAATTTCGACTTCCACGATGCAAGAAACTTCTTCACTATTTCCAATGCTGGTTTCCAATGATCCAATCTCCTCACTGAGGCACCTATATGAACGGCAATAAACCCCACCCACACCTACTTTATGTTCAATTTCTTTTTTCTCGATTTGAAATTTAAATATTTTTTATAAAAAATACAATTCAATAAAACATTTCGATATTACCTTTTTGCATATCTACGCCAGTTTTTTTGAAGCACTGTCTTTCTAAATGTCAGAAAATAATCAAATTAAAATTAAAAAAGTTTGATGTAGTTATTTTAATTTTCAAAACACATATCTACAACTCTATAAGTAATAAACAAGTATTATCATTATTAGAATCCAACGTAATTTTGAAAAAAAAAAATTCGTTTGCATTATTCAAAAAATCCATTTGAATTAGGGGTGCTCAAATTTCCGACCAACCCGGCCAACCCAACCCAACCCGAGGCAATAAAACTCAAATCGAGCCAACCCGATGTATAATCGATACTATTTTTAACCAACCCGCATATATTGGGTTGATAACGGGTTAGGCCCAAAACAAACCGACCCAACCCAACAACCCGCGACAACCCGTAAAAACATTTAAATCTAGTTTTAAATGCTTGTTACTGTCATTTTTGTTTCTGTCAAAGCAATATTGTTACTATTGAACATTTATAAACAAACAATTGTTGACTACTTGTTACTTTAGTAGTCTTGTTATTGATTCTTGATGTCACATTTATAAACAAAACATTTATAAGCAATCTTTTATTAGACAATTTAGTAATATGTTGAACATTTAGATATTTAGAAACATGTAGCAATTTGTTTAGACACGATAACTTAGTTAAATGGTGAAAGGATTAATAAAAGTTTCAACCCGACCAACACGACCAACCCAACCCGAACGGTTTGGGTTGGGTTGGGTTGCACTTTTGATTGGGTTGGGTTGAGATTTTTCAAACCGCAATGATTGAGTTGGATTGTTAAAGTGCCTTCAACCCGGCCAACCCAACCCGTGAGCACCCCTAATCCGAATCATATGCCTTATACTAATAAAGTATGTTTAATTTAAGAAGAAAAAAAATTCAAAAGTTTCAAAAGCTGGTATTTTGGTAATTTACTAATATTCAAGGTTTTAAATGGCGTGAAGCGTGGCGTGGCGGCGAGACCAAACCTCAAGCCTTAGGAGTCATGGCGAAGCCATGGCGTTTTCAAGGCGTGACTTATGACGTCAAATTTCTAATTCATATATAAGATTATATATAAAAACATATATTTTGTAGTGTTATTCAATGAGTCAATAGTAATAAGCAAGTTAAATTAAGTTATATATCAAAAAAAACCTGCAAATAATACATTAAAAACGTAAAGAAAAATCAAATATCGTATTACGAAAACTGTGCATTAGGCCATGACGTGCCACGGGCTTAACGTTGCGTGAGACACAAGTCTTGATGCCATTGCACGCCATAGCGGTTGTGCGGCGAGTTTTTTAGAACATTGTTAATATTTTATCCCTACTTTTAAAGCTATTTTATGAACCAAAAAAATATATTCTAATTTATTTAATAAATTTTATTTCAATGTATGCCACCTAAATATAAACAAGCCTAGTAACATTTAATTCAAATTTTATAACGTCAAATTTCTTTAACATATTTTATTTCATCCAATAATTATTATATGAACTAAACGTCACCATAAAAGATAATTTTAAAGGGGTTGAGATGGACTATAAAGGGTGCTTCTAATGGATTGGGCTTTTGTATAATGGGCTATATCCAATGGATTAGCATATATGGGCCATATGGATATTAAGCCCTTTCAGGTTTAAAATTCGTTGTTAAGTTGGCGTTTCTATTTTGCTTGATTAGGTTTGGAGATGACAAAAAAATTGGTCTTGGGTCATGTTGGGTTGGGTTAAATCGGTTCGGGTTCCAAATAGTGATTTTGTAACCGGTTTCGGAGTAATTGGTCCTGGTCTTGGTCTCGGTCTCGACCCAAATACAAAGAACCAATTAAGTTTTATAGGACTCGATTATGAGAACCAGTCCCCGGTCCCACGGTCCCAGGCCGGACCCAAACCGGTCCCACTTATTTTACTTATAATTTTTTTTGAAGACTTTGGTCAATTAAATATACTAACATATACATATTTATTATAATTGGGTCAACCAAATACACTAACAAACATATTTTATTATAATTGGGTAAATCAAATACGTTTTTTTATATTATAATTGGGTCAATGAAATACACTAACAAATACGTTTATAACTGGGTCAATCAAATACATTAACAAATACATTTTTAGTATAATTGGCTCAATCAAATACACTAAAAATATGTTTTGTTATAATTGGGTCAATCAAATACACTAACAATTACGTTTTTATTTAAAAATATACATAAAATACATTTAAAAATAAATTTTGAATAAAAAATCAGGTCGGTCCCGAGCTAGCTAAGCTGGGTTTTGTTTTTTAATGAAAATTGTAACCGTTTAAGGACCGGCGGGCCCAAACGGTCCCGGCTCAGGCTGGTCCCAAGTTAGGATTGGGTCGTCCCTGTGGAATGTGATGGAATATCCCATCTTTCTAGGGTTCGAATCCAGACGTACACAACAATTGTGGCCACTGAGTTTAATCAGGGCTGATGTCTAGTAGTCATAATTTGTCAAGGGATTAGTTAGGCATAGTCTAGGACACCCTTCCAAAAAAATAGTTTTATTAATTTGTTTAACCATTAAAAGGTAAATGTTTATACTCAAGTATTAGGCATTGTTCGGCAAAAATGAACTAGCTTATCTTTTAAATACATGTTTGGATGGACATAAACTAGCTTATTGATAAGCTACTTGAGGTAGCTTATGAGGAGTTTTTTGTAAAAAAATTCAATTATACCTTCATTAATATTAATTATAAATAAATATTAATTATTAAAAATAAATAATTACTAATATTAATAGATATTATTTTATATTAATTAATAATTATTAAAAATTATTACATAGATTTTAATTATACATTGATATTAATTTTTTAATTATTTAGAATTATTGTTAATTATATCAATTATATATATATATATATATATATATATATATATATATATATATATGGAAAGGTTCAATAGAGAAATGCAAATATTTAGAGAAATAGAGAAGTAAAAAAACACGGGACCGTTCATATATGAACGTTCATATATAAACAGTCATATATGAACGTTCATATATAAACAGTCATATATGAACGTTCATATATGAACGGTCCCGTGTTTTTTTACTTCTCTATTTCTCTAAATATTTGCACTTCTCTATTGAACCTAAGGCTATATATATATATAGAGAGAGAGAGAGATGAATGATCATGCGAGAAGTTAAACATTATGCGAGAACACGAGAAGTGTGATATCATATATGATTACACGGCTTGTGGGTGTGTTTAATCATATATGAATAAGCTTGTGTATCATATATGATATCACACTTCTCTCATTCTCGCATAAGGTTTAACTTCTCGTTTGAATCTACCCATATATATATATATATAATATTAGTCAATATATTTTAATTATCAATTACTATTATTATTTTTGATTAATATTCAATTGTTTGTTTTTATTCATATTATATGTAATGTTTATTTAAAATCATAGATTAATGTAGATTTTTAAGATAAAATCTATTTCCACAAATTCAAAATTCAATTGCGTGTGTGTGTGTTTGTGTTTCAGGTGATGTTATATAAATAACGGAATACTCATATGTGAATCACTGAAAATTTGCATTTGAAGATGCATATTTGAACTCATATGAATATTCTCTAACATCGTTTATATGTACATCTTCAAATAAAGAGTGAATTGCATTTTTGGTCCATGTGGTTATAGTATTTATTTGAAAGAGGGACCTAAACTTCAGTATCTCAAGAAGTGGTTCCTCAGTTTTCAATTTTGCTCCAAAATCAGTCCCCCAACACTAACAACGTTTATTTGCTCCGTTAGTGTCAGGGGTAGTTTCGTCCATACCCCTTTCAGGTCCCTATTTTAAAGAAACCATATAATCACAGGTACCAAAAATGCAAAGTTACTATTTGTTCAAGGCCGTCACTCACTCATTACAGTGGTGCGTTTTTGTAGTACACACTGTGCACTCTAGATTTTAACTCTAATAGTTCTAATCTATGTGATCTGGTGTGGTTGCTCTTTGTTTTTCTGTCAAACTTTATTTTCAATCACAACTATTATGACTATGTTAGGCCTGTATATTGTTCCAGACTATCATCTCTGTTAATGTGTATAACTGTGTAAACCCATGCATGTCCAAACTCTCTTAAATAATCTCAGATCTGTCTCTGTTTTGGTTCATGTTCTGCATATCCAAACTCTCTTAAATAATCTCAGATCTGTGCTCTTCGTCGTCCTTTTTTGTTTGTTTTTCGAGTCGCACATACCTCGTCCCTTTAGGCGCTTGGTTGTGTTATCTCGGTTGGTTCTTTGTTTGGCGTGTGGATCAGTCTCTGTAGACTTGGTTCACTGCTATTCGGAGTATATAACCGCTTGGATCTGGACTCTATAGTTCTTGTCCAAGCTGTGTTCACCTCCTTCAAACTCTTGCTAACGTGACTTGATCTGTGTAGATCCGGTTGTGTTTGTTTTGCGTATATTTGGTGCATCCTTCCTTTGGATCCGAACGCTATAGTTCTTGTCCAAGTAGTGATCACCTCCTTTAAATACTTGCTAACGTGACTTGATCTCTGTAGATCCGGTTCCGTTAGGTTGTGATTCTGTTATTGTTGCCTGCTGATTATGTACATGTAAGATCTGTTTTGTTTGAGTATGTATATGTAAGATCTGCTACTTGCTTGGTTCTGGATTCTTTTTCTCACCGTATATGATTCAACTTAGATCTGTTATTGTTGCATGCTGATTATGTACATGTAAGATCTGGCACTCATTTAGATCTTGATCTGTCGCATCCAGTTTATTCTTTCCTGTTAGCTAGATCAGCTGTTACGTCAGATCTATTTTTATTTTATCTTGGTGTATTTGTTTGCATGCGAGCTATATGTGGCTCTAGATCAGATCTAGTTTGGACCTGGCTCTTGCATGATTCTTTGTTGTACTCTATCGTGTAAGATCCACGGTAGATTTCTTGTCATCCTGTTATCCTCTGGATTGGTTGTTTGTTTTTTAACAACTGCAGATCTGCAACTGGTATACATCCTTACATTGTCCGTGAGGTGGTGAGAAGGGTTGGATATGGGGGTTTTTAATCTGTTCAGGTTTATATCCTGTTTTTTTGTATTAATAAGTTCATAGGACCCTAGTTGCTCTTTTTACTAAGGTTCCTTGTTTCCGCTGCGCTCACTGCTTAACCCCACTGTAAGTCCTCTTCTCATTGTGTGTGTATCTCTTCTTTCCCTTTTTTTCTTGTGAAGTCTAGGTGATTGGCTTGACCTACCACCCTAGAGTGGCAAGGAACCCTGTCTATATGTATCACTTAGACATTCACTCGTGTGTTAGTTTAAAATCATGGCCGGTAGAGAAGCTCACAACGAACCAGAAACGCAATCATTGATTGCAAAGCTGGATTTTGGTGATCCTCTCTACATGCATCCTAGTAACACCACTGATGTGTCCATCCTCAACATGAAATTAACTGGAACTGAAAATTACAAAGTCTAATCCTGTGCTATGATATTGGCACACAATCTTAAGTTTGTTTAGCTTTGTTTTGGAGTGTGCTTTTTCGGTTGGTTTACTTTCGGTTGATGCTCAATCCTTCTGATTTTTACTCGTTTTTGTCTATTATTTCGGATTTGGTATCTTACATATTTTTTGTGTGACAGGAATTCAATGATGCCTTTAAGATCGACTTGATGAACCATTTGCGTTCTCTGTTTGTTAAAGATCTCATGGTAGATCTGATATAGTTGGTGTTCAATATTGTTAAAATGTTTAGCTATCTTCTAAATCTGATCTATTGTTTCTTGGCTGTGTTTCTGTGATCTGAGGTTTTTCTCTTTGAAGAGAGAATATATATTCTTGTCGAATTTGTCTCTCTCTTCATTTTTCATCTCCCTTGTGGAGACTTTTCATCTCCTTTGTGGAGACTCTTCATCTGTTCATCTCCCTTGTGAGACTTTCATCTCCCTTGTGGAGACTTTTCATCTCCCTTGTGGAGACTTTTCATCTGTTCATCTCCCTTGTGAGACTTTCATCTCCCCTGTGAGATTTTTCATCTGTTCAGAAATTTTTCTTCTGTGCTCTCTCTTTGTTTTGGTGATTGGGTAGTAGGTTTGTGTGCTTAAGGAATCCGACTGTAATCTACCTAGTTGTCTCTTGTGTGTGTTTTTTTGGTGCTGTTGAGGGCTCTTTTTTCTAGGGACCCCAAAATCGTCAAATTAGATGTTGGAGACCTTCTTTGTTTACATCCCAGTGGCACCGGCGGCACTTCTTTTTTGAGCCTAAAATTGAATGACACTAACAACTACAAATTGTTGTACTGTGTTATGAAGTTGGATTTTATTAATGACACATGTCCCCATCCAAACGATGCTCTTGTTAAATTTCTTTACTGCACCCATAATGCTTCAAATGAGTTTTGTCAACAAAATCTGTTTAATAAAACTTATGCAACTCCTGATGATTCTTGATGAGGTTTATCAACCCATTAGATGTATCATTCTTACAAGAGATCCATTTACCTCTATTAAAACTTCTTTTTCATTAGTTTGTAGGGATGTTTCACGTACAAGGGGCTGTGGAACTAAGGGAAGAGTCCCTAGTCTCTCATTTCTTATTTGTAAGCTTTGTGGTATTACTGGACACAGTATTGAAAGGTGCTATAATCTGGTTGGTTCTTTACATGCTTTTCAGAATAGACAAGGAAATTTAAATCAGACTATATCTTGTTTTACTACTAATCTTCTTTGGCACAATAGGCTTGGTCATCAAATTGATCAAGTCCTGCCTGTTTTTAAAGAAAACCCCGAATTTTGGGTCTGATAGTATTGGTCTTTGCAAAATTTGTCACACGGCCAAACAGTCTCATAACAGGTTTGGTCTTTAGTATTTGCAAGGCAAATAGTGTTGGTGAGTTGATATATGATTTTCGTCCTATTCTTGTTCATCTTAAAAGATGTGGGTGTTTGTGGTTTGGAAGTCTGTCTGAGATGTGTATTCTGCAAGGTTATGATTAATTCTCAGATAGGGTTCTGTCTGGTTTTAAAAGGATGTTTGTTTCTTGTGGTGTTCAGTTTACAAGTCTTAATCTTGAGGGCTATTTTTCATCTCTTCCTGCCTCTTCTAATTTGTATAGAAAATCAAATAGGTCTTCTGCTTTACCTAAAAGATTTGATGTTGATTTGATGTTTTTTGTGCTTAAATGTGAAGTAGACTATGGTATTGAAAGAATGGATAATGAAGTCTTTATATAGTTTAAAATAGGCGCAATGCTAGTGGTATGCAAAGTTATATATATGGTCGTCATTGGCTTATTCAAAGTGTGAGAAATTATTCTTTGTTTACCAAGTTCTTCAATTCTGACTTTATTGTCTTTAGGTTATTTGGGCTGTAAGTCTATATATATATATATATATATATATATTAAAAGGTTATAGTCTTAATTGTAATAGACTCAATTTGGTCTGTATATATTGATTCATCTTTAATAAATTTTCTGTTTGCTAATCTTCATGACATAGCTAATATTGTTCTCTGGTTGAGTTAATTTATGCATCCTAAATTGGCTTTTGAAAGTACTTAGGTACTTAAAGTCCTCTCCGATAAGTTTTATCAGGTCACATTCAACTGGTTTAGCTGTTCTTGTAGATGCAATCTGAGATTTCAAACTGCTGATATATTTTCTAAAATCTCTTAGTATATATCGTCATGGTTATTTGTGCTTCAAACTGAGAGAAGTATGGATGGATAGAGCCAACTGTTTCATGATCTTCTACTGAGTCAGAGTATAGGGCTATGGCTCTGTGTGAGATAATTTTGGTTCTTATCATTTTTTTTGCAGATTTAAATTTAGTAAATCTTCTTTCCGTTGATTTAAATCTGCTATACAAATTGCTAACAAATTCTGTATTTCATGAAAAAAGAAAAAAAAAATCACACATATAGAAATTGATGTACATCAAGTGAGAAACATGGTAACTGCTGGAATGTTGAAAACTGTTAAGATTCCATCTTTAGAAAACCCAGCAGATATTTTTTACAAGGTCACTTGGTGTGAATCAACATAATTATCTTACTGCAAAGTTGAATATGTTTGATCTTTTCAATGCCAAGATTGAGGACGAGTGTTAAAATATAAGATCTTTAAGTACCAATCTTGTCATTGTAATATTCTAACTTAATTTATTTTTAATGTCTTGATTTTATGAGGGTTAATTGTGAAGAAATGTGGAAGTTGAGGACTACGCTGATAGAGGAAAGAGAGAGAAGGGTAACGGAGCTAATACAGAAAGTTGGAAGGAGTTTTGTGCAAGGACCTGGTTGCAAATAACAAGCTATATATAAAGAATGAGATTTCGGGTTTCAGTCATTATTCTCACATACGATTTTCCTTTTGGTAATTTACTAATATTCAAGGTTTTAAATGGCGTGAAGCGTGGCGTGGCGGCGAGACCAAACCTCAAGCCTTAGGAGTCATGGCGAAGCCATGGCGTTTTCAAGGCGTGACTTATGACGTCAAATTTCTAATTCATATATAAGATTATATATAAAAACATATATTTTGTAGTGTTATTCAATGAGTCAATAGTAATAAGCAAGTTAAATTAAGTTATATATCAAAAAAACCTGCAAATAATACATTAAAAACGTAAAGAAAAATCAAATATCGTATTACGAAAACTGTGCATTAGGCCATGACGTGCCACGGGCTTAACGTTGCGTGAGACACAAGTCTTGATGCCATGGCGCGCCATAGCGGTTGTGCGGCGAGTTTTTTAGAACATTGTTAATATTTTATCCCTACTTTTAAAGCTATTTTATGAACCAAAAAAATATATTCTAATTTATTTAATAAATTTTATTTCAATGTATGCCACCTAAATATAAACAAGCCTAGTAACATTTAATTCAAATTTTATAACGTCAAATTTCTTTAACATATTTTATTTCATCCAATAATTATTATATGAACTAAACGTCACTATAAAAGATAATTTTAAAGGGGTTGAGATGGACTATAAAGGTGTCTTCTAATGGATTGGGCTTTTGTATAATGGGCTATATCCAATGGATTAGCATATATGGGCCATATGGATATTAAGCCCTTTCAGGTTTAAAATTCGTTGTTAAGTTGGCGTTTCTATTTTGCTTGATTAGGTTTGGAGATGACAAAAAAATTGGTCTTGGGTCATATTGGGTTGGGTTAAATCGGTTCGGGTTCCAAATAGTGATTTTGTAACCGGTTTCGGAGTAATTGGTCCTGGTCTTGGTCTCGGTCTCGACCCAAATACAAAGAACCAATTAAGTTTTATAGGACTCGATTATGAGAACCAGTCCCCGGTCCCAGGCCGGACCCAAACCGGTCCCACTTATTTTACTTATAATTTTTTTTTGAAGACTTTGGTCAATTAAATATACTAACATATACATATTTATTATAATTGGGTCAACCAAATACACTAACAAACACATTTTATTATAATTGGGTAAATCAAATACGTTTTTTTATATTATAATTGGGTCAATGAAATACACTAACAAATACGTTTATAACTGGGTCAATCAAATACATTAACAAATACATTTTTAGTATAATTGGCTCAATCAAATACACTAAAAATATGTTTTGTTATAATTGGGTCAATCAAATACACTAACAATTACGTTTTTATTTAAGAATATACATAAAATACATTTAAAAATAAATTTTGAATAAAAAATCAGGTCTGTCCCGAGCTAGCTGAGCTGGGTTTTGTTTTTTAATGAAAATTGTAACCGTTTAAGGACCGGCAGGCCCAAACGGTCCCGGCTCAGGCTGGTCCCAAGTTAGGATTGGGCCGTCCCTGTGGAATGTGATGGAATATCCCATCTGCCTAGGGTTCGAATCCAGACGTACACAACAATTGTGGCCACTGAATTTAATCAGGGCTGATGTCTGGTAGTCATAATTTGTCAAGGGATTAGTTAGGCATAGTCTAGGACACCCTTCCAAAAAAATAGTTTTATTAATTTGTTTAACCATTAAAAGGTAAATGTTTATACTCAAGTATTAGGCATTGTTCGGCAAAAATGAACTAGCTTATCTTTTAAATACATGTTTGGATGGACATAAACTAGCTTATTGATAAGCTACTTGAGGTAGCTTATGAGGAGTTTTTTTGTAAAAAAAATTCAATTATACCTTCATTAATATTAATTATAAAGTATTAATTATAAATAAATATTAATTATTAAAAATAAATAATTACTAATATTAATAGATATTATTTTATATTAATTAATAATAATTAAAAATTATTACATAGATTTTAATTATACATTGATATTAATTTTTTAATTATTTAGAATTATTGTTAATTATATCAATTATATATATATATATATAGAGAGAGAGAGAGAGAGAGGAATGAATGATCATGCGAGAAGTTAAACATTATGCGAGAACACGAGAAGTGTGATATCATATATGATTACACGGCTTGTGGGTGTGTTTAATCATATATGATTAAGCTTGTGTATCATATATGATATCACACTTCTCTCATTCTCGCATAAGGTTTAACTTCTCGTTTGAATCTGCCCATATATATATATATAATATTAGTCAATATATTTTAATTAGGGAAATTAATTAAAATACCCCAACATTGAAAGTGACTTACCAAAGTACCCAAAAAAAAAATTCTTACCGAAATGCCCTCTTTTTCCGCGATAGGATCCCGCGATCGCGGGCAGGGACCAATTGTGAAAAATTTTGCAAGAAATATTTACACTTTCAGTCCCTGGCCCCCGCGATCGAGGCCCGCGATGGCTCAAACGCGGCCCGCGATGGCCCGCTATGGGGACTGAAAGTGAAAATAATCTTGCAAAATTTTACACTTTCAGTCCCTGCCCGCTATCGCGGGATCCTATCGCGGAAAAAGAGGGCATTTCGGTAAGAAGTAAATTTTTTGGGGTACTTTGGTAAGTCACTTTCAATGTTGGGGCATTTTAATTAATTTCCCTTTTAATTATCAATTACTATTATTATTTTTGATTAATATTCAGTTGTTTGTTTTTATTCATATTATATGTAATGTTTATTTAAAATCATAGATTAATGTAGATTTAAAAAAAATCTATTTCCACAAATTCAAAATTCAATTGCGTGTGTGTGTTTGTGTTTCAGGTGATGTTATATAAATAATGGAATACTCATATGTGAATCACTGAAAATTTGCATTTGAAGATGCATATTTGAACTCATATGAATATTCTCTAACATCGTTTATATGTACATCTTCAAATAAAGAGTGAATTGCATTTTTGGTCCATGTGGTTATAGTATTTCTTTGAAAGAGGGACCTAAACTTCTGTATCTCAAGAAGTGGTTCCTCAGTTTCCAATTTTGCTCCAAAACCAGTCCCCCAACACTAACAACGTTTATTTGCTCCGTTAGTGTCAGGGGTAGTTTCGTCCATACCCCTTTCAGGTCCCTATTTTAAAGAAACCATATAACCACATGTACCAAAAATGCAATTTAATATTTGTTCTATTTTGATTTCAAAGTTACATTTCATACCCCTGTAATTATTTACTTAGTTTACTTTATACCTTTTACTTTTCTAATTTTAATTTTACATTTTTATTATATTAACACATATAATCGTATATTAACTAAAATACGTTAAAAAACACGTTTTAATTTTAACAAGTTACACCATTATAATCGTCTCATCGATACCTTCGAAATGAGTCCAATATTGAATGTTTTTGGATTTAATTATGTAAATGTGATATGCGATATTCTATATTGGGCTCATTTCAAAGGTATCGACGAGACGATTATAATGGTGTAACTTGTAAAAACTAAAAACCATTTTAAACGTAATTATGTATGTTAATGTGATATGTTAAAACGTATTTTTTTAACATATTTTAGTTAATATAAGATTATTATGTTAATGTGATAAGAGTGTAAAACAAAATTGAAAAAAATAAGAGATATACCATAAATTAAATAATTAACTATAAGGGTATGAGTTATAAATATTATAAATATTTTTATGTAGTATATATGATATATAATAAAATAATTAAATCAAAAAATATTCAATATTGGACTCATTTCGAAGGTATCGAAGAGACGAGTACAATGGTGTAACTTGTTAAAATTAAAATGTATTTTTTTAACGTATTTTAGTTAATATACGATTATATGTGTTAATATGTCAAATTAACTTGTTACATTTTTATTATATTAACACATATAATCGTATATTAACTAAAATACGTTAAAAAATACTTTTTAATTTTAACAAGTTACACCATTAATCGTATCGTCGATACCTTGGAAATGAGTCCAATATAGAATATTTTTTGATTTAATTGATTAAATCGTCAAATTATTTGGATTATACGTCTCGCTGCATTACAGCGGGTAAATAACTAGTATATATATATATATATCGAACTCCTTAACATATTTTAACGTAATTATGTATGTTAATATGACATGTTAAACCGTCTTTTTTAACATAATTAAATCCAAAAACATTCAATATTGGACTCATTTCGAAGGTATCGATAAGACGATTATAATGGTGTAACTTGTTAAAATTAAAACGTGTTTTTTAACGTATTTTAGTTAATATACGATTATATGTGTTAATATAATAAAAGTGTAAAATTAAAATTAGAAAAGTAAAGGGTATAAAGTAAAATAAGTAAATAATTACAGGGGTATGAAATGTAATTTTGAAATCAAAATAGAACAAATAGTAAATTGCATTTTTGGTACATGTGGTTAGGCCATCCGTAACGTGTGCGGGCTCGGGGTCGGGCTCGGGCTCGGGTAGGGCGGGCTCCAGCAGGTTAAGCTACGGGGGGGAGCAGGCTCGGGTTCCAGCCCCGGGTTCCAAAACCCGTTCAACCCGATTGCTTTTTTTTTAAATAATTTGAAAATAAAGACGTTGGCAACGGCTATTTTTTAAATTTTTTTTTCAATTTAATCACACTATATATATAATCCTAAAACCCATTTTATTTTTCATACAAAACAACTTTCTCATTCTCTTTCATTCTCTATATTTTAAACAATATGGATTCGCCACAACCCGGTTCACCGACCGCATCATCATCATCATCCGTAGACACCGACGAGTTGTTGCATCTACAAAGGGAAATTTTTCGACAAACTGCACAATTAATTTATGGTAGCACCGCCTCATCGTCTAGAAGAAAGAGGGTCGCGAACATAGAAAGAGGTCGAGTAGCTGCAAACGAGCGGCTTATGCGGGACTACTTTGGCAACAACCCGGTTTATACACCGGATATGTTTAGGCGGCGGTTCAGGATGAGCAGGCAACTATTCAAACGAATAGTTGAAGATTTAGAAGGAGAGTATCCGTATTTTACACTTCGGTTGGACGGTAGACGCAAACAAGGTTTTTCTCCGATACAAAAGTGTACTTCCGCTATTCGGCAATTGGCGTATGGAGTAGCTGCTGATGCACTTGACGAGTGCATCCGTATGGGAGAGAAAACGTCACGAGATTGTCTGTACAAATTCTGCACAAGTATTATTGAACTGTATGGTCAAAAATATTTACGCAAGCCTACTTTAATTGATATTCAGAAGTTGTACGCCGCACATGAAGCTAAACATGGATTTCCCGGCATGCTCGGAAGCATAGACTGTACTCACTGGGCGTGGGCAAATTGTTCGGTAGCATGGAGAGGTCAATTCATGAGAGGTGATCATGAGCACCCGACAATCATGCTAGAAGCAGTGGCCTCTCAAGATCTATGGATCTGGCACGCATACTTTGGTGTTGCCGGTTCCAACAACGACATCAATGTTCTCAATCAGTCGCCCATCTTGAACGATGTATATGATGGAAAAGCACCCGACTGCCCTTTTGTGGTGAATGGAGCCACCTACGAGCACGGATATTATCTAGCGGATGGGATATATCCGGAATGGGCTACTTTCGTAAAATCATTTACGTGCCCACAGGACCCTAAACGACAAAAGTTCAAGTCCGCGCAAGAAGTGGCACGTAAAGATGTTGAACGAGCTTTTGGCATGCTTAAACAACGTTGGCATATACTTCATAACCCGGCACGCGGATGGGAACCGACAAGATTGGCAAACATTATGTACGGTTGTGTCATATTACACAATATGATACTCGAAGACGAAGACCATGCTATTTGTGGTGGCGATGAAAACGACCTTTTCACGGATGATATCGAAACCCAAATCAGTGAGGAACAACGCGCGACAAATGTTCGAGAAGTCAAAAACCGGGGCACTCATAATAACCTTCGGTCGGATTTGGTCGAACATATTTGGCGTATCCAAGTTCCCAACAATGACGACGAGTAGATTTTTAAATTTATTTTGTAATTTTTATTTTTAATGAATGATATGAATTTTTATTTTTATTATTTATCTTATTTTTATTTATTAAAAAATATATAAATATTTTTATTTTGTTAAATAATTAAATGTATAAATAAAAGAATTAAAAAAAATGAGGTGGCAAGAGGGCTTGAGGGTTGCGCTACGCCACTTTAGGGCTTGAGGGTTTGAGGAGATGGTTAGGAGAAAAGCTGATGTGGCGCTGATGTGGCGCTTGAGGGCTTGAGGGCTTGAGGGTTGCGCTACGGATGGCCTTATATGGTTTCTTTAAAAGAGGGACTTGAAAGGGGTATGAACGAAACTACCCCTGGCACTAACGGAGTAAATAAACGTTGTTAGTGTTGGGGGACTGAATTTGGAGCAAATACAAAAACTGAGGGACCACTTCTTGAGATATTGAAGTTTATGTCCCTTTTTCAAAGAAATCAGATAACCACGTGGACCAAAAATGCAATTCACTCTCAAATAAATTATTTCTGGATTTTTTTGATGTTTCACATGGGAATTTTCTGTCTTACACTTCCTTCTTAACTTCTCACGATATTTTATTTAGACTTCTTATTTAAACTTCTCCCACTCCCACTGCCCCAGCCACCAGAACATCACACACCAACGGTGATGATGAGGAGAACATCACACACCACCGGTGGTGATGAGGCGTATTGATTAATTACATGGCTGCTAACAAATATACAACAGTAGTGTGTATATATATATATATATGTATAAACATACATGAAAGGAAGAAGAAGACATAATAATATCTGATATATGATCATTAAAATATGTTAATTATTAGCCTAAAAACACAGTCACCAAGCTCCTTGAATTGACAAGCTACCAACTTAACATCAAAAAGAAAAAAAAGATCTAGCTAACTAGTAAGATTAAGTAAATCTACTAATCACCAAAATCAAAAATTAACTATAGAAAGATTAACTGTGAGTCATTTAATTTAATTAAGTTGGTACCCAAGCAGTTGCAAAAACCACATTATGTCCTTTCCATGTAAGAACAAGATCATCTTCTTCCTTCTTCATCCCCCATCCTGCTGCATGTTCATCCAACATCCCCTTCACCTCACCCACCATATCTTCACCGAACCCAACTCCACGAAACCCGCTGTTCCTCATTCGGTGCACCCATCGACTTCTCGGCTCGAGCCGCTCCACTCGATGCGAACCTTCTTGCGCTATCACATTCTCTATCTTCCAACAAATATCTGCTTCATACCACTGCCTTTGTTTGCTCCCTTTTGGTAAAAATGTGTCCACTATATCATATGGAATCCATAAGTAGTTAAAAGCTGACCTTAATCTGCAAACCAAGTTAGTTGATGTGAAATCAGCATCTTCATCTGCTAAAACTACTAGGGTTGGATTTAAACTTCGGATTTGTTTCAAGAATAAAGCTCGTGGGGTTGAATCTTCGAATGAAAATGGAGTTGTGGGTGTTTGTGTTTGTGTTTCTTCTGGAATGTAATGAAGCATCATATGACAGTTTATTACAAGTGCTTCATTAGTTTCATTTCCATGAACTAGGGTTTGAATCTTTAGATGTTCGATTAACGATGAAAATCCATCTAATGAACTCGAAGGAATCACTGTAAACTCCAAGATTATGTTTCGTGAACGAGCGAAGTTCACCAACTTAATCCCTAATTCTTCGTAGGAAAGATCCAACATCGGAGGAACATCCTCCGTAGCTCCGGCGATCGTCAGTTTGACGACCGGCGGACCTTCCAATTTTCCGGCCATGGCGTCGATTAAAGTTGGGATTTGCATGCAATGTGTTAAACTCAAATCGATGATGTGGATAATAGAGTATCCTTCCACCGCTTCAAGTATGGCGGCGTTGGCCGCCGTGAAACCGAACCGATGCCATGGCGTTAAGTCGACGAAACTCGCGAGCTCTATGATCGAAAACTTATGCGTTTGGATTGTGATGTTGGAGTTAGAAAGTGCAGAGGTGAGCATCTTACAGGTTCCGGTTTTTGCAGCTCGAGCGATTAAGGCACGAAGAAACCCGCAGGTGAGTCTTTGATTTGAATCGCCATCTGAAGGTGCGATGTTGTTAAGAACCCATAAAATCTGTTGAGAAAGAGTTGCGTCGTTGGTTTCAATGGCGTTAGCACAACGGACAAGTAACTGTTCCATGCAGTTAGCGTCACCAAAGGTTAATCCTAGCGGTTTGTTAGACGCTGGAAACCCTGGCCATGGTCTGGTTCGATGGGTTTGGTTCGGGTTCACAGAAGTAGCGAAGCTTTGTTGGCATGGTTTAGTGGTTTGGTGAAGTGGTGGTGGAAGTGTTTCCGTGAACTGCATCATAAGAAACTTAACTAATATTCTAGAGAGAGAGAGAGAGAGAGAGAGAGAGGAGAGAGAGAGAGATGGGGACGAGACTAGAAAGAGTGGTACCTCTGAAAAAAAATCGTTTTCTGGGTTATATCGGGATAAGAAACAGAAACATTATTTGAGGAGTGAAAAAAAGGGTAAAAAAAGATGTTGGAAAAATGGAGTGATGATTAGGGTTTGAAGTATTTGTTGAAGATTAAAAGAAGGGAATTGAGAAAGTGATGTTGCATAATAAGGGGGGAAGAAAGGAAAGGCTACAATGAGGGATTAGAAGCAGAGATGTGCAGAAGAGCAGAGAAGTTTTGAAAGGGTGATTTTATTTTGTGTCTGATTTTTGATGAAAGTGTGTCATATAAAGGAGAGGAGGAGGAGGAGGGTGGTGGTGGTGGTGGTGGCGTTGGAATTTGGTGGCATGTGAAGGTGGCCGGCCATGTGTTTGGACGTTTGTAGGAGTTGTGATTTTGTCATCTAATATGTAATCAGATGGATATATATATATACATATAATATATATATATATATATATATATATATATATATAGATAGATAGCTTGAGTGTAAGGCAATGCACTTCTACTCATCTTCTTCACCTTCACGGGACCATCTTTATTATATAAATATATATATATATATATATATATAGAGAGAGAGAGTGTCTGGTTCAAGGGAAAACCTCAATTAAACGGAAAACTAAGGAACACTCTGGTAGTCCTTCATCCGGACGGTATGCACTTGTGCATACAAGTTATTTGTAAATGCATTTGTGCATATATGCACAAATGCATAATGCACTTATGCATAAAACCAAAAAATAACATAATATACCAATATGCACAAGTGCATACCGTCCAGATGAAGAGTCACCAGGGTGTTCTTCAGTTTTTCGTTTTTTTGAGGTTTTTCCTTGAACCTCCCTATATATATATATAGAGGCGGGTTCAAACGAGGAGCATAACAATTTAAGAAAACGCGAGGAGCACCGCCCATGTACAAAATCACATGTGATTCACAGTACAAACCGCGGGACAAACCGCGCGCTTTGCAAACCGCGGGACAAACCGCGCGCTTTGCATTTTTTAATCACATATGATTTTGTTGTGAATCACATGTGATTTTGTACATGGACGATGCTCCTCGCGTTTCTCGTAAATTGTTACGCTCCTCGTTTGAACATTTCTTCTCTCTCTCTCTCTCTCTATATATATATATATATATATATGGTACAAATCAAATATAAACATGTATTTGTTGCATCTCTTACAAACTAATTTGCATATATGCATAATCTGAGATGCATTATCCCATATGAATGTATGTCCATTATATGTATATTCTTGCACATATGCATATGCACATTGTTCATATATGCACACTGGTTCTGCACATATGTACACTGTGGTTTGTAAGGTATGCAACAAATGCAAAGTTAGCATTTTACGGAGCCTCTATATATATATATATATATATATATATATATATATATATATATACCGGGAGGATGAAACAAAATGCCAACTATTTAAAAAAATACGGAAACGATCAAATCACCTGCAAAATAACATGTGGTTTTACATTTTACGGGCTGAAAAAGGTGTGTGTGCGACTTTGGCTGTCTTTTAAGGACGCGGAGGCAAAGTCGCGTGAATTACATGTGCTTTTATACTTGATGTTAGTGTAAAATTCACATATGATTTGTTCGTTTTCGTGATTTTTAAATATGTACCGTTATCGTACCCGTCTCTATCTATGTTTAATTTGATTCTTAAACAATTTACTATTCTCACATGAATTGAATCATCTCCATAGATAGTCCCTTCTCAAACTTAACCTTGATATATATATCAATTTTCATCCATTCCTAATTCCTTGTCCATGAGTCAAATGAGAGGCTCATGATTGTGTTGATATTGTGAAGAAAAAGACATGCACTTTATAGACTAATTCATTAATGGTAAGAAACCAAAACATATAAATAGTATACATATATACATGACACTCTATATGACCAAATAGATATAAAATAATAGTTAAAATATGGAAATTGATCAAATTATTCATTTTTTCTACAATAAATTTGAGTTTATAGAACGTCTAATATAAATAAGTGTCCTAATAGAGTGTTTAGTTTATAGGACCAAACAAAAAAGCATTACAATAACCACAAGGCTTGTGGCGTACTGGTTAAAGCTTGCGGGGGATGTGGCTAGTAACTCATCTACCCCAAGTTCGAATCCAGGCGCTTCCAACTTGTGGCCACTGGGGATAAACTCAGGGCTGCACGCTTTAGCAGCTGGGGCAATTGCCTCACCTTGTCGGGATTAGTCGGGGCAATGTCCTCGGATACCATTCCAAAAAAAAAACATTACAATGAGTTTATAGAATACGTACTTTTGAGTGTCGTAACAAGGCTTTTAGAACATCTTCAAAATAAAGCGTTGTATTAGCTAATTCTATAGGACGCTTTTGAAAAGTGTCATATAAATCCATCTTTTTAGAGGACACTTGTGTTCATAAGAAACTTTTTCAAATAGTGTCCTATAAAATAGTAATTAGAATCCTTTATTTGAAAAATGTTTTAAAAAACTTATTACGACGCCTAAAGGTGTCCTATAAACTTTTTGTAACACTTTTAGATATGATGTTTTTTTGTTTGGTCCTATAAAATACCCTATTGGAACCCTTATTTATTTTAGACGGCCTATAAACTCATTTGTGTTGTAGTGTTTATTGTTTAGAGGATAGTACATTTTCACATTTTAGCTTAGAGCATCCACACACGTTTTGCAAGAACCCTTGCAAGATGACATGGCATGCCATGTGTCTTGCAAGGCTTTGCAAGACCGCCCCCATCTTGCTAAACTTGCAAGGCCTTTTAACAAATTAAATATATTAAATAAACACATTTTTTAATTTAATTAGTTTGTTTGTTTAAATGTATAGTAATTATTATTAATATGTTTATTAAATTTAATTCATTTATTAGTTTATTTGAACATTATTTTTTTAATATTTTTATTAAAATTTCTTACCCACGCTTTATTAAAAAAATGATATTTTCATTCAATGTTTTTATTTAAACTGCTAAATTATATTTACACAAAATATAATAAAAGAAAACAAAAGTAAAATTTTAGTTATCTATATTTTATAATTAATTTATTAGTTATATTATAATTATCTATATTATTTATATTATAATTATTAATATTATTTATATTATAATTTATTAGTTTAAAAAGGAGTTTGGTCTTGCATGTGTGTGGAAGGTGTTATTGCAAAGCTGATGTGGCACTTGTGAAAGAAGTAAAAGCTGATGTGGCCATTTGAGAAAGATCGAAGAGGAAGACAGGGAGATCAAAAGGATGAAAGGGGATATAAAAGCTCGGGAGGCTCGTGTTCGTCGAGAACAAGAAGCAATTCACCATATTCTGCAAGACTTCGCAATTATTCAAGCGAAGGTAAACGAGAAGCAAGCTTGGATTGATGAAACTAAATCAATTTTTAAGTAGGTGGTGGTTATATTTTTTTGTTTTGTATTTTTTTTACTGTGTTGTTATTTGTATTTTTTTTACTGTGTTGTTGTTTTGTATTTTTTGTTGTTGTTAATTTCTCTGAAAAGTAGTTTTTAAGCCGCTGAACCACGGTTAGGTTGGATACATCATGCAAGGTCAAGTCAGAGGTTACCTCATTCGTGGGCCTACTTCTCTTGTAGAATATATGACAACCCTCAACTCATTTGCTAAAGTGTGTGCGGGTTGTGGTACACAATGGCCATACGTGGTTGCAAAAGCAGAAGTCGTTGAAGAAGGGTCAGAAAGATTGAAGATGAAGAGCTTGTTGGATGGAATACAAACTAGCTGTGTTATCAATGTTCATTTAGAAACATATGTATGTGTGTGTATATATATAATATGAAATGGGGTTTTGACAAGTTGGTATCACTGGACTCATTTAAGAATTGTGAAAATGGGTATTTGACGAATGATGATTCATGTGTGTTTGGAGCTGAAGTGTTTTAAACACACATGAATCATCATTCGCCAAATACCCATTTTCACAATTCTTAAATGAGTCCAGTGATACCAACTTGTCAAAACCCCATTTATAAACAATTCTACCTTCTCCTATTGCCATTCACGATATCTATAAACACATTCAAATAATAATAATTTAAAACGATTTAATGAATTAGTTAATATATGATTATTATGTTAATGCGATAGGAGTGTAAAACAAAATTGAAAAAAAATATGAGATGTACCATAAATTAAATAATTAACTATAATGGTGTAATTTGTTAAAATTAAAACGTATCTAATATGAATATATAAACAGACATGTGTATTCAGAGTTAACATTCACTGCCATGGATGCAAGAACAAGGTCAAGAAAATACTAAGAACGTGCCTCTCACCATAAACAGTGCATGGCAGCGCGCACGCCACGCTTGGTGGTAATCAATCGTGACGCCGAACTGCCGGTGAACGTCGTGGACGATGTCCTTTGGACGCAATGACCTGCTAACATCAAGAAATTTGTTTTTCAGGATCGCACCCAAAGTCTTTTTGCCGGCTTGTTTGTGGTGGGGATTAAGTTGCGTCCTCGTACAAGTGTGTACGTCGTGCAACTTTCTAATCATTATCGCCCCTCCTTTGGGACCCGTGTGAATCGCGTACAACCTCCACTCACACTTTTCTCTAGCACATTCAACTACGTATTTGCTTTTGTCAGATGCCCGCACGCGACTTTGGAAACCCTCTTCCAAGAACTTGAGTCCGATCTGACTTGCTAAGAGATCCTTCGAATCGAATATCTGACCTGCTGTTAAACTTTCACTACGAATATAAGGTGTAGGTTCGTAGCTTTGTGTCTGGGTATGGGAGTCTGGAAGAATAGGGGGCATATCAAAAAAGTCATTTATCTGACTACATGATTTTCTACTAGGGGTATATTCTTCGTGATCATCATTATCGGTGTCTGATCTGTCTATTTCAGAATTACCCGTTCTGAAAACGTGGGTTTCGTCATCAGCAACTCCAGCAGTACGCCATTCGTGTGGTTGTGGTGATGGTGGTGGTGGTTGTTGTTGTTGAGAATCAGACTGCTCTATTTGGAGGTCTTCGTCGTCGTCACCCTCCTCGTCACCGTCGTCGTCACCGTCGGATACGCCGGGATACACAAAGAGTAATGGGGGTCTTTCTGAATCGACTGCAAGGTGCAGAAAAGTAGAGATATCCCCATCGTTGGATAAATCCACAAATGACCCATCGCCATTTTTAAACACTAACTTGCAAATATCAGAAGAGTTGATTCCACATTTTTGCATGGCGTATGCAACAAACTTCTGATAAGTATAGTTTACTGACACTTTTACACCATGCTTAGATTTATAAGCAAAATTCCACTCATTGTTATCTTGCACCCATTCACCATCAAAACAGAAATATAGCTTAGCTTTTGCAACAGATGAACTCATTTTTTCAGTAGTATCTCAAACACAAAATATTGCAGAAAGAAATATTGCAACAATGAAATCGTTGTGTGAGAATTATGGCTTGAATTTTACGTCTATTTATGAATGAAACAACCAACATATCAGAAAACCAATCTCTCATTTCATCCACAAACTGATATTCCAAAAACATTGATTTAACATTGATTGAAACATGCAATTGAATTTCAACCACAAATCGGTCTTTAAATTGCAATAATTGTGGAAAAAAACAGTAAAAGCATCAAGATTCGTCTAAGTATAGGGGCTGAAAGTGTAAATTTTCAGGGACCAAAAGTTGAAATTTTCAGGGACCAAAACTGTAAATTTTGGTCCATCGCGGGCCATCGCGGGCCGCGATCGCGGGCAGGGACCAAAAGTGCACTGCGGCCAAAGTTTAGGGGCTTCGCGGGGCATTTGTGCCCAAAATACGTGCCACGTCAGCGTATCCCGCGATCGCGGGACCCCATCGTGGGTATTTTGGGTATTTTTGCAAAATTGAAAAATTTTAGGGTATTTTGGTAACAATTGGTTTGACTTTCGGTATTTTAATTAATTTCCCTATATATTTTGATGCAACTATGAAAAAAATAGACTAGAGACTTATCCTAAATAACTAATTTGGTCAATTTCATTTCAAATTAATATATCCTCATAATTGAAGCTTATAATTAATTAATATCTGTTTATATTTAGCAGTTAGGTGTAGGTTGAAATTGGCAGCAATTCTGGATCCCTGTTGAGCTATGAGTCATTTCCAGCCATTCACACCACTCAAGGACGGGAAATTGACCAAAATAACCATTTTAAAAACAAATCTTCAACTTTTAACCATCCAAGTTTTTTTTTACAAAAATAGCCGGAATCCCGCAAGCCTGACACCGCAAGGCTTGCGGTGTCAACTTTTTCTGACAAAACGAAAAAAAATATTATTTCTGACAAAACGCAAGGCTTGCGGTGGCTTGCGGTGGGCTTGCGGTGGGCTTGCGAGATAGTCATTTTTTTAAAAAATAATATTTTTTTCGTTTTGTCAGAAAAAACTGACACCGCAAGCCTTGCGGTGTCAGGCTTGCGGGATTCCGGTCATTTTTGTAAAAAAATAATTTGCATGATTAAAAAGTGAATATGTGTTTTAAAAATGACTATTTTGGTCAATTTCCCCTCAAGGACATATATACAAGTTGCATCAAACAAGTACTCCTTTTGGAAACCTAGTTTCAGATCTTCAATTGCCAACCAATTGTTTCTAGATACTACTTTAAGGGGAAATTAATTAAAATACCCCAAGTTTGACCAACTGTTACCGAAATACCCAAAAATTTTTCCATTTTGCAAAAATGCCCTAAATACCCGCGATGGATCCCGCGATCGCGTGCTAGGTCTGACGTGGCACGTACTTTCGGTACAAATGCCCCGCGAAGCCCCTCAACTTTGGCCGCGGTGCACTTTTGGTCCCTGCCCGCGATCGCAGCCCGAGATGGCCCGCGATGGACCAAAATTTACAGTTTTGGTCCCTGAAAATTTACACTTTTGGTCCCTGTACTTAGACGAATCTTGCATGCTTTTACTGTTTTTTTCCACAATTATTGTACTTTGAAGACCGATTTGTGGTTGAAATTCATTTGCATGTTTGAGATTTCATCCATAAATATCAGTAATATGCAATTCACAATTCACACTTGTTCTTGCTTTCTTTCTTGATTTCCCTCTTGCTTTCTTTCTTTGAATTGCTTTCTCTCTTGATTTCACTTCTCTCATTTCATCCACAAATGGCATCGTCATCAAACCCTAAGTCTACTCCTGAAAAAATGCCACCTCAAATCGAGGTCGCCATAGCAAAAAAGGAAAAGGAGATAGATGAACTAACAGAAGAGTGGAAAAAAATGATGGACAGGAAGGCAGTCCATTTGAGAAAGATCGAAGAGGAAGATAGGGAGATCAAAAAGATGAAAGGGGATATAAAAGCTAGGGAGGCTCGTGTTCGTCGAGAACAAGAAGCAATTCACCATATTCTGCAAGACTTTGCAATTATTCAAGCGAAGGTAAACGAGAAGCAAGCTTGGATTGATGAAACTAAATCAATTTTTAAGTAGGTGGTGGTTGTTTTAGTTGTTTTGTATTTTTTTTCTTGTTTTGTATTTTTTACTGTGTTGTTGTTTTGTATTTTTTGTTGTTGTTAATTTCTCTGAAAAGTAGTTTTTAAGCCGCTGAACCACGGTTAGGTTGGATACATCATGCAAGGTCAAGTCAGAGGTTACCTCATTCGTTCGTGGGCCTACTCCTCTTGTAGAATATATGACAACCCTCAACTCATTTGCTAAAGTGTGGTTGTGGTACACAATGGCCATACGTGGTTGCAAAAGCATAAGCCGTTGAAGAAGGGTCAGAAAGATTGAAGATGAAGAGCATGTTGGATGAAATACAAACTAGCTGTGTTATCAATGTTTATTTAAAAGCATATGTATGTGTGTATATATCTAATATGAATATATTTATCATTTACAAACTAGCTGTGTTATCAATGTTCATTTAGAAGCATATGTATGTGTGTATATATATCATTTACAAATCAGTGTTTAGATCAACAGTATCATATATGTTTGTTCCAACAAAAATGTCAAGAAATGATCATTTCCAGATCTTACAGATAAAGGCCTCCTTTTTTAAGTCTTCTTCTTCTTCTTCATATATACATATAATATATATATATATATATATATATATATCTAAAAAGCTAGAAACCTGCTTCCATTCTTGCTACTAATCTTTCTTGCTATATAAACAGACATGTGTACTCAGAGTTAACATTCACTGCCATGGTAACAATCAACCTTTCTTCTTTCTTTCGCTTATCATATCAAACTCCTATTTTCTTTATGTGTGTAAATATATAATACGAATATATATATCATTTACAAACTAGCTGTGTTATCAATGTTCATTTAGAAGCATATGTATGTGTGTATATATATATCATTTACAAATCAGTGTTTAGATCAACAGTATCATATGGGTTTGTTCCATATGGTTCAAGCTGTGACGGGTCCGGGGTGTGACTGACAGAATGTCTCCTTGGCACGGTTGAAGGGGCGGGATTTGGACACTCTCCACGAGTGTGTCCTACGCATTGGCACCGAGTACATCTTCGTTGTATCGAACTTTCACCACGTGATGGACGTCGGTCGTTCTTTCTCGGTCTCCCGGCCCTGTTCTTATCCATTAAAGGTGGATAGCATGGTGGAAGCGGGTCGGGTGGATACACCCATGCTACAGGGGGTCCAGCTGGGTTTATTACCTCCACGTATGTTTTCCGGTAATATTCGGACGTGAAGAAAGGTACAGCCAAGTCGCTGCAATCTGTACGACCCATATATGTTGCTGCAGCGATGGCATGGCCGCACGGTAACCCAGATTTATCCCATTCGCGACACGAACAAAGGTGGTCTTCCATATTCACAATCGCGTGAATATAGTCATCATGCACCTCGTACTTCCCATACCCGATTGCTCTTACCGGCCATGTCGCCGCACGACGCGCCCTGTACTGAACGATATTCTCCGTCGTTGGTGTGAGTGCATTTTGCATCTCAGCTCCTTTTAGGCGTCGAATTTGGTACCACTCTTGTTGAAAGGCCCGAAAGTAGTCCATAAGATTAACAATCGGACATCTACGCGCAAAACGGGAGAGTGCATTCACAGACTCTGCACTATTCGAGGTCAGAATGTCATACCGTTGTCCAGGAAAATGGGCCGCGGACCACCTCTCCGGTCCAGCATCGTCAAAGACTTTGGCTGCTTCCTTGACACTGTATCGTAGCATATTCATGTACTTGTTAAACTCTCAATCCGTATATGCTCTGCATGCCGCCCAATAGACATCCTTGTAGGTGGTAATACGTTTGTCCTTGGATTTGGCGTTCATCTCCAAATGTCGACAGCATATGGCGTGAGGGGCGTTTGGGTACATGGCAGAGATTGCGGCGCTTATGGAAGGAGCCCTGTCAGACATAAACACCAACCCTTGCGGGTCTCCGATAGCTTGTCTCAACATGGACATAAACCAGGTCCACTCGTCCCCGGTTTCAGACTTGCCTACGCCGAAAGCTACTGGAACGATGGAGTTATCCCCGTCCATGGCAACCGCCAGGAACATCATACCCAAGTAACGACCCTTTAAATGGGCTGCGTCTATTATCAGGACACGACGTAGATTTGCCACAAATGTGCGGATCTGCAAAAACATAGGTTAAAATGTTATAGTTTATAATGTGTAAATGTTATAGTTTATAATGTGTAAACATATGACGTGTTAAAATACGTACCGCGGGTCCAAGGGCCACGAAGCACATCTCAAACCGTCCACGTGAATCGGTCCGTAGCTGCGTGACAGTACCAGGGTTCTGCAACTGCAAATTATATAAATATGTCGGGAGTCGTTCATACGACTCCTCGAACGTGCCTCTCACCATAAACAGTGCATGGCAGCGCGCACGCCACGCTTGGTGTTAATCAATCGTGACGCCGAACTGCCGGTAAACGTCGTGGACGATGTCCTTTGGACGCAATGACCTGCTAACATCAAGAAATTTGTTTTTCAGGATCGCACCCAAAGTCTTTTTGCCGACTTGTTTGTGGTGGGGATTAAGTTGCGTCCTCGTACAAGTGTGTACGTCGTGCAACTTTCTAATCATTATCACCCCTCCTTTGGGACCCGTGTGAATCACGTACAACCTCCACTCACACTTTTCTCTAGCACATTCAACTACGTATTTGCTTTTGTCAGATGCCCGCACGCGACTTTGGAAACCCTCTTCCAAGAACTTGAGTCCGATCTGACTTGCTAAGAGATCCTTCGAATCGAATATCTGACCTGCTGTTAAACTTTCACTGCGAATATAAGGTGTAGGTTCGTAGCTTTGTGTCTGGGTATGGGAGTCTGGAAGAATAGGGGGCATATAAAAAAAGTCATTTATCTAACTACATGATTTTCTACTAGGGGTATATTCTTCGTGATCATTATTATCAGTGTCTGATCTGTCTATTTCAGAATTACCCGTTCTGAAAACGTGGGTTTCGTCATCAGCAACTCCAGCAGTACGCCATTCGTGTGGTTGTGGTGGTTGTTGTTGTTGAGAATCAGGCTGCTCTATTTGGAGGTCTTCGTCGTCGTCACCCTCCTCGTCACCGTCGTCGTCACCGTCGGATACGCCGGGATACACAAAGAGTAATGGGGGTTGTTGGTGCAAGTGTACCACATCTCTATATATTTATATATATTTATTTTGATGATTACAAACACACCGCATTATTGTTTGTCTAACAATTTAATCCAAGTGTGCAGTTGTTGAAGAACACGAAGATTTAATCTGAAGGGTTCAAGACGGAAGTGTTTACGTCGTCATTATTGTTTATAACTAATAATGATAAACACCCTAAAATAATATACCACTTGGATATTTCTAAAAACCCAACAATTAATTTTAATATGGTTTTGAGAAGATTCAGCAAGATTTGGTTGCAGTTCTGGAAGGTCCTTTTCTGACGGCGGTATACCGCGGAGGTACAGCCGGTATACCGCGGGTACACTTTTGGCGGTATACCGCGGGCGTTCAGCCGGTATACCGCGGCAGGCTCTGTGTTTGATTCTGATTGGTTGAAGTTGCTGTTTCGTACGGCCGGTATACCGCGAGACCCAGCCGGTATACCGCGGGTACTTTTTCCTGTCAACTTTGCATGTAGCCGTTGGTGTGTCAGCACACTTTTCTGACGGCGGTATACCGCATGCATTTGGCGGTATACCGCGCCTCACAATACCGTTGGAGATGCTATGTATAAATGATGCTTGCTGGTAATGAAGACCACACACAACAACAACAGTAACAAGCAAACAGCACCTCTCAGCTCTCTCCTCTATTTATATATATATATTTTATAAAACATTTTTTTATAAAATATCCAAGTGTGAGATATTATACAAGAGTGATTACCCATTGTGAGTTATACTCCTCTTGTAAGTATTTGAATAACGGGTGTGTGATCCTGTACATCTCATAGCAGAAGCTTGAGAATCAATTACGTTACCTTTGTACTTGGTTTGTATTTCTACCGTAAAGAATACATTTATTGGATCGTGTCGGGAAGTGTCTCGGCTGCTGGTTTATCACAGTTGGTGGTAAATCAGTAAATCTCCGTGTCCAGTATCTCTTACCTTTATCTCTTTATTTATTCCGCTGTGCTTTATTATATTTATTTATATAAACTGCTTTGCATTTATATTTATTTATATAATCTCTGTGCATTTTAATTATATCTGTTTATATAATTGTTGTGTATTTACTATTTGTATACTCTGATTTATTTATACTGTTTCTGTACTGTATTTATTTATAAAAGAATTTTTGAAAGTAAAAGATTTTAAATACAACCTTACCCCCCCCCCCTAGGTTGTCTAACATTTGGTATCAGAGCGGGGCTTTCAAAAATTTTCTGTTTAAATTTTTAAAGTCATTTCTTTAATGGCTCAACAAACTAATTTTGTGTTCTCTAAAACTCCTTTGATAGATACTGAAAAGTTTGGCATTTGGGCCGAGCTATTTGAATGTCACGTTCGTGGCAAAAGTCAAAAAATTTGGGATATTATAGAAAATGGGAATTTTAACCCTACTATTATAAAAAATAATGTTATTGTTGATAAACCTGTTAAGGACTGGACTCCCGCTGAAGAATCTCTTTTTTGTTTAAATTTTGAGGCTAAAAATATATTATATGCTGCTTTAACTTCCGATGAAATAGAAAGAGTATATACCTGTAAAACTGCTAATCAAATCTGGCAAAGCTTGAGTGACACTCATCGTGGAAATACTCAAGTTAAAAGTTCTAAAATAAACATTTTAGTTCATGATTATGAATTATTTGAAATGTCAAAAGATGAGTCAATCGACTCAATGTTTAAACGTTTTAACCTCATCATGACTACTTTGAAGGGATTAGGTCGCACTTATCCTAACGAAGACTATGTAAGGAAAATTCTTCGAGCACTTCCTTCGGAGTGGATGGCAAAAATCACATCCTTGGAAGACTCCCGAGATCTCGCAACTATGAAGCTCGATGATCTCATCGGCAATCTTAAAGTGCACGAAATCGCACTAAAAAGAAATCAAGTCCGGGAGCAAGTCAAAAAGAAATCCATCGCTCTCAAGGTCGTTGCCTCAAAAGAAAAGGAAGAGGAGGAAGATGCAAGTTCATCCGATGATGAACCCGAAAATCTTGACGATTTAGTCAAGTTGGTAAGAAAACTTTCTAAACTTCTATCTAACAAAAAGTTTGCCAATATTGATAGGTTTCAAGAAAATGAAGACTACCGTCGTGGTGGTAAAAACCAAAGTCGCAACGTCCACAAAAGTGAAGACAATTATGACGAATCTAGCGACGATGAAAAAGCCAATAAAAAGAAAGGCTTTTGCTATGTGTGTGGTGACAAGGATCACTATGCAAGTATGTGTCCGAATCGAGCAAAACAAATCAACACACCAAAAGCTTTGGTTGGAGGCGCCTTGAGCGCAAGCATAAATGAGACCAAAGATTTTTGTTTCATGGCCGACCATGATAATGAGGTATCTTCATCATGTCCTTTTGAAAATAATTGTGATAGTAATTATAGTGATAATTATTATAGTGACGATGAAAATAATCTTGACGAATTATATAAATCATTTCATGCCATGGCCGCTCTCGCAAATAAATATAAAGATGAAATCTCTAATTTGAAAGAAACCGTATCCGCATATAAAAAAGAAATAGATGACGGTAAACAAAAATCTGCTTATGATTTAGATGTTATCACTAAATTAGAAAATAAATTAAGTGAAAAAGATATTTGTAAATCTTGTGTTATTTTAAATGATAAAATAGCATGCTTAAGTGAAAATAAAAATGAAAGTGTTGCATGTACAAAATGCGAGTCTCTTGAAAATGAAGTTGCATATTTAAATGCTAAATGTAAATCGCATGAGAAAGATAATCTGTTAGCTAATGCATTTCAAAATAGCAATGATAAAGTGCTTAAAATGCTTAATATATCAAATCGTATAAATTGCCGAAAAGGCATTGGTTCAAATACGTGTATTGAAAAATGTGATTGTATGCCAATTAAAAAGGTTTTTGAAAAACCTAAATTTGTTGTTAAAAATAAAACGCAAAAACCTCCGTATGTTCCTAAAATGAATTATGTGAATTATATGTCGAGAAAATCACATGCGTTTATGTATAATAATAAGTTTGCGAATCCTAAGAAAAATGTTAATCCGCATACTTCTTTTTACGTCTATGATAAATACGATCGTAAAATAAAAATGGTTAGAAAATGGATTCTGAAAGGAATGTTTAATGTTGATAATCCCGGTGGGATGCGTTTGTGGTTTTAAACCATTTATATGGCTTTGTATGTTTGTCGTGTTTGTTTTATGTCGACAACATATTTTTTGCAGTTTATGTTTTTATACTAACTGTTAAAAGGACCCATAAGAAAAGGGTACCACGAAATATTTTCTTTGCCTTTTGTAGGTGTTTCCTGACGAGGATATAATACGTGTTTCCTGGCGAGGATATAATACGTGTTTCCTGGCGAGGTTATAATACGTGGTTACCTGCCGAGGTTATAATACGTGGTTACCTGCCGAGGTTATAATACGTGGTTACCTGCCGAGGTTATAATACGTGGTTACCTGACGAGGTCATAATACGTGGTGATTTTTTTTTAATCACATAAAATTAACCGAATATTGAAGCCTTAAGATCCGTTTTGGTGCAAGTGTTTCGTATTGGTTTGTATATCTTTGTCTCTATTGCTTTTTGCATTTTATTTTTTTTCCCTCAAATTTTATAAAATCAAATTGATATCGTTATTAATTTGAGGGGGAGCGTTTTAGCTCTTTTACCCATGAGATTATGCTCTCTCAAATATATGCATATTTTGAGGGGGAGCATCTCTCGAGGGGAAGCATACCGTCTTTCTTGACCCTTTTTGTTTCGACAAACGGGGGAGAGAAACCGCACATGCTCTTGCTTAGCGGTTGTGTTTGTCATCATCAAAAAGGGGGAGATTGTTGGTGCAAGTGTACCACATCTCTATATATTTATATATATTTATTTTGATGATTACAAACACACCGCATTATTGTTTGTCTAACAATTTAATCCAAGTGTGCAGTTGTTGAAGAACACGAAGATTTAATCTGAAGGGTTCAAGACGGAAGTGTTTACGTCGTCATTATTGTTTATAACTAATAATGATAAACACCCTAAAATAATATACCACTTGGATATTTCTAAAAACCCAACAATTAATTTTAATATGGTTTTGAGAAGATTCAGCAAGATTTGGTTGCAGTTCTGGAAGGTCCTTTTCTGACGGCGGTATACCGCGGAGGTACAGCCGGTATACCGCGGGTACACTTTTGGCGGTATACCGCGGGCGTTCAGCCGGTATACCGCGGCAGGCTCTGTGTTTGATTCTGATTGGTTGAAGTTGCTGTTTCGTACGGCCGGTATACCGCGAGACCCAGCCGGTATACCGCGGGTACTTTTTCCTGTCAACTTTGCATGTAGCCGTTGGTGTGTCAGCACACTTTTCTGACGGCGGTATACCGCATGCATTTGGCGGTATACCGCGCCTCACAATACCGTTGGAGATGCTATGTATAAATGATGCTTGCTGGTAATGAAGACCACACACAACAACAACAGTAACAAGCAAACAGCACCTCTCAGCTCTCTCCTCTATTTATATATATATATTTTATAAAACATTTTTTTATAAAATATCCAAGTGTGAGATATTATACAAGAGTGATTACCCATTGTGAGTTATACTCCTCTTGTAAGTATTTGAATAACGGGTGTGTGATCCTGTACATCTCATAGCAGAAGCTTGAGAATCAATTACGTTACCTTTGTACTTGGTTTGTATTTCTACCGTAAAGAATACATTTATTGGATCGTGTCGGGAAGTGTCTCGGCTGCTGGTTTATCACAGTTGGTGGTAAATCAGTAAATCTCCGTGTCCAGTATCTCTTACCTTTATCTCTTTATTTATTCCGCTGTGCTTTATTATATTTATTTATATAAACTGCTTTGCATTTATATTTATTTATATAATCTCTGTGCATTTTAATTATATCTGTTTATATAATTGTTGTGTATTTACTATTTGTATACTCTGATTTATTTATACTGTTTCTGTACTGTATTTATTTATAAAAGAATTTTTGAAAGTAAAAGATTTTAAATACAACCTTACCCCCCCCCCTAGGTTGTCTAACAGGGGTCTTTCTGAATCGACTGCAAGGTGCAGAAAAGTAGAGATATCCCCATCGTTGGATAAATCCACAAATGACCCATCGCCATTTTTAAACACTAACTTGCAAACATCAGAAGAGTTGATTCCACATTTTTGCATGGCGTATGCAACAAACTTCTGATAAGTATAGTTTACTGACACCTTTACACCATGCTTAGATTTATAAGCAAAATTCCACTCATTGTTATCTTGCACCCATTCACCATCAAAACAGAAATATAGCTTAGCTTTTGCAACAGATGAACTCATTTTTTCAGTAGTATCTCAAACACAAAATATTGCAGAAAGAAATATTGCAACAATGAAATCGTTGTGTGGTGATTATGGCTTGCATTTTACGTCTATTTATCAATGAAACAACCAACATATCAGAAAACCAATCTCTCATTTCATCCACAAACTGGTATTCCAAAAACATTGATTTAACATTGATTCAAACATGCAAATGAATTTCAACCACAAATCGGTCTTTAAAGTGTAATAATTGTGGAAAAAAACAGTAAAAACATGAAAAATTCGTCTAAGTTTAGGGGCTGAAAGTGTAAATTTTCAGGGGCTGAAAGTGTAAATTTCAGGGACCAAAAGTGTAAAATTTCGGGCCATCGCGGGCTGCGATCGCGGGCAGGGACCAAAAGTGCACCGCGGCCAAAGTTGAGGGGCTTCGCGGGGCATTTGGGGCCAAAATACGTGTCACGTCAGCCCTAGCCCGCGATCGCGGGATCCAGCGCGGGTATTTTGGGTATTTTTGCAAAATTGAAAAAATTTAGGGTATTTTGGTAACTCAATGTTTGACTTAGGGTATTTTAATTAATTTCCCTTAATTATATATCTTAAATTTATAAAATTACATGATCAAATATTATACTCACTACGATAAAATTAAGTTTATACGATGCCTCAAATAAATAAATATTCTAATAAAGTATTATAGGACCAAAATTTATAGGATCAAACAAAAAAACGTTCTATCTAAAAATGTTACAAAAAGTTTATAGGACACCTTTGGACGTCGTAACAAGTGTTTTAGAACTTTTTTGAAATAGAACGTCCTATTAACTATATATTTTATAGGACACTATTTGAAAAAGTGTCCTATAAACACAAGTGTTCTCTAAAAATATGGGTTTATAGGACACCTTTCAAAAGCGTCCTATAAAAGTAACTAATAAGACACTTTATTTTGAAAATGTCTTAAAAACCTTGTTACGACGCTCAAAAGTGTCCTATATACTTATTATAACACTTTTAGATATGACAATTTTTTGTTTGGTCTTATAAACTAAGGTCCTATAAAATACTTTATTAGAACACTTATTTATTTTAGGCGTCTTATAAACTCAAATTTATTGTAGTGATTAAAAAGTATTATAACAAGTATATAGAATAATTTTAGCTGTATTGACAAGTTTTTTGAAAACAATTTTAAAATAAGGTATCGTATTAACTTTCTATAAGACACTGTTTGAAAAAGTGTCATATAAGACACTATTTAAAGAAATTTGTTAAGATCGACGTTCAAAAATATCCTTCAAAACTTGTTGTAACATTTTTACGTTCGACTAAAAAATATAACGCATGCATTAATTCCAATGCCGAACATTTGTAGATACACGAACACACTATTGACTCAAATATTCATGTAAACGCTTAGCTTAAGAATCCGTTGTACCAAAATTACCTGTCCTTTCACTCTTCCACTAATCACATGAATACACGATTTTTTATTTAATTTAACTATGTCTAATGCATGTTCATATCTTCTCTCTAACGATGTGTATATATTTGATTGGAGGACATGACTCATATATGTGAAATCTTGAAACAACAGATTTTTTAATCGCATAACGATTACATTTTAAATCTTGTTATATTTTTACGGTACGATTTTATATTATTTATCATATTTTAATCAAAAATATTAAACGTGATTATAATTTATATATATTTAAAAGTAAATGCAGAAGTGTAAAAAGTGGAAGTATATCTTAAAAGTGTAAACATATACATAAGAAGATGAACACTTAAAAACAAAATATTGGAAAAGGTATTTACACAGCTTTTAATGGTGTTAAATCATGGAATAATCACCATGCACCTCCATCTGGGTATTATCTATATATACATTCTTCATGTTTTTATTGTCTTTTATATATATATATATATATATTCTATTTTTGTATTAAGTAAGCAAATTGTGTATTTTTATCAATCCTGTTTATTTCTTTTGGGAAAAAGATTACCATACGTTTAGAAACACGGATAAAGTCGTTGCAAGTTTTTTTTTGGAAGGATGTCTTAGGCTATGCCTAGACTAATCCTTGGCAAATTATGACCGTAAGACATCAGCTCTGACTAAACCTCAGTGGCCACAATTGTTGTGTACACTTGGATTACTTAATTTGTGAATAAGATATATAGCCTATTTATTCTTGTCCATATTATTTTCATACTTCACCTTCGTTGTTTTTAATCGGTTTTAAATATTTAAACTTGTCGAACTCAAAGCCAGAAAATTGACAAAAAGATGGATTTTTAAAAATATATCAAAAACCTAAAGGGCTAAAATAATTTGATGTGTAGTTTATATTATTTATAAACATTTCATTAACTATAAAAATTGACTCGGGTCGGGTTGCATGTCACTAGCTGGACAGTGAAGAGAAATTTATACTAGTTTCAACAATAAACTTATTTGTGTTCCTAGGAATACGAGAAATCTGTCAATCTTATCCATGGAAACGCAATTAGGGGCAGTGCTAATAGCACCCTTAATTGGGGTGTTTGAATATTTAGGGAATTGAACCTCTGAACTCAATTACCTCAATATCACATATATATATATATATATATATATATATAGAGGCGGGTTCAAACGAGTAGCGTACCAATTTAAGAGAACGTGAGGAGAAATTGACAGTTATGAATCACATGTGATTGGCAGTTGTGGATCACATGTGATTCACAACTGATCTGGAGGAACAATTGACAGTTATGAATCACATGTGATTGACAGTTATGAATCATTAATGATCCGCGACTTGCACGCCTCGCGAACCACCTCGCGCCACTTTTGCGCGAATTTTCGAGTTAAATCCGATTTTTTAGGGTTGTAAATCATATGTGATCAGAAGCATGTGAGTGCTCCTCACGTTCTCTTAAATTGATGCGCTCCTCGTTTGAACCTTCCTCTATATATATATATATATATATAAAATGTTATTTTTATTATTTTATTATTCTATATATCTATATATATCTTATTAGTTTTGTTTTGTTTTATTTTATTTTATTATTCTATATATCTTATTAGTTTTGTTTTATTTTATAATTTTGTAAGTTTTGGTTTATTATAAAATTGTTATATTGTATATTTTTTTTGTTTTGTTTATAACTTTATTATCCATATTTTTTTATTTTTTTATTTATATTATATAATCCAAAATGTAATATAAATTATTTTATGTTTTATTTATATGTTAACCTCAATGTTTGTGTTTTATTTTTATAAATAATATAACTATTAAATAAATATTTATATTTTGTTATAAATCATTTAAAAAAAACTCTTAAAAACTACACAAAATCATATTATAAAACTGACAAAAGACAAAAAAATTGAAAATGTTGAAATTAAGATGTATCATAACATCTCCAACAACTTTGCTTATTTAGTTAGTTTACTTTATACCTATTAGTTTTTTATTTTTCATTTAGTTAATATAAGATTATTATGTTAATGTGATAAGAGTGTAAAACAAAATTGAAAAAATAAGAGATGTACCATAAATTAAATAATTAACTATAATGTTATGAATTGTAAATATTAAAAATGTTTTTATGTAGTATATATGATATATAATAAAATAATTAAATCAAAAAATATTCAATATTAGGCTCATTTCGAAGGTATCGAAGAGACGATTACAATGGTGTAACTTGTTAAACTTAAAACGTATTTTTTTAACGTATTTTAGTTAATAAACGATTATATGTGTTAATATGATGAAGATGTAAAATTAAAATTAGAAAAGTAAAAAATATATAAAGTGAACTAAGTAAATAGTTATAGGGGTATATGTTGGTTCCTGTTTTACTTAACAATGATGATTCTATCTAATTAGTTCAAACAATAAATAATGCGGAAGCGTTTTAACGAACTAACAGATATTATGAGGTAGAATAACACACACTATCAAATACAATAAGTGTAAATAAGACAGATAAATAGCTCAATGATTTACTGTATTTGATATAATAAGAACACCAAGAACACCGAAAGGTTTGACAAAAAAACTGCTCTAAAGGTGTGTGTGTTGTGTTAAAAGCTTAATAGAAGAGTTCATATGAACCTTCTATTTATACTACTTCTAAAGGGGACAAGATCTAGATACTAAGGATGATAGGTACTAATACACTGCTTGGAACAGTTGTTGGAAGGTACAAAACACTATTCTGGAACTGTTGCAGATACAACGTTCATTAAATGCTCCGTATTCTGCTTTAGGCTGAAACCTATCAGAGTTTGACACGTGGAGTTGTCAGGTCACGCCTTTGTACGAGTGATCTTCAGAACCTTCGAATGGCAGAAATCGTGTGAAGTACTATTGTCCTTGTATAGATCTTTTGTGTAGATCTTCTTTTTACCACAGAGGCTCTGTCAAGTATGACAGAAGCTCTGTGGCCTTGTCCGCTTAGAAGAGTCTTCTGTTGTTTCTTCACTTCGGTCTTCTTGGCTAACCCGGCAGAGCTTCTGTTGGTGTCGATACTTAGTCTATTTTTCCAATACTTCTATTTATCATAAAGATTGGAGCTAACAATCTCCCCCTAAGTATTGAAAAATAAAAATTTGAAACATGCAAGGTTTTGTAGACTAAGAACACGACAGGAGGTATTTCACCTCTGTTGATATTTTTCTTTCATAAAAGATGTGCCAGAGATACTTACATTTGATTACATGATGAAAGTAAAAGTAACAGATGTTGGTAGAGGATATCAGACTTTGGCGTCTTTGAAGTCGTTGAAACTTCTGTTGTCGAATACTAATTCCTTAAGCTCGTGATAGAAGCGGATGCAGAGGTTTCGGAAGTTGATTGTTTAATCAATGACTTCTATCAGTCTATCTACATTAACCCGATCCATTTGCTCTGTTCCTCTGTGCTCCACGAGGCTTGCTCTAAGCTCTGTCAAAGTACTTGTTGCATACTTCTCACAGTCCATTTCTACAAATAGTCTTGACTTCCCAGCAGGATCTTGATAGACTAACCCAACTCTTGGAGATGTAATGATTGAGTTTGGTATGGCAGAGGATGGGCAGTCGTCTTCTGGTGGTCGGAGTGCGAGGTTTCTTACTCCGAGATCTCGTGCTAATTGGAAGTCGACAAGGCTGTATAGCAGAAGTTTCTCTCGCATGGCTTTCTTTATTACCCTGTATGCCCTTCGATGTGCATCTGTTGTGAAGTTCTCTTTTGTCCAGAGCAGAAGATCGGGTAGGTCGTAGGGATTTAGATTTCTCATATCAGCATCTTAGAATTGATTCATGGTTCTGTTCTCCCTTCTGACCTTGTATATATTATAGGAAACCTTAGGTGTAGTTCTGGTTTGAGAAAACTTACAGTATATGACCTTGTCGATTTTTTCGATTGAGAAGACTTCGTGTTTTGGCTTGGGTTTTGTTATTCTGAAGATGTTTTCGAGGTCAGCACGAAGTTTGGGATCTTGGACCATTGGTGGCATTGGATATCTGGCAGTTCTGTTGTAGAGATATCTGTACACCACTTCTTCCATTTGAGGTGGAGGTGCACCAACTGGAGGCATGGGTCTGCGCAGAGCATCCATTTTCTTCTTAATTTCTGCCACTCGATCCTCTGTGAGCTTTTTCTTTGGATCCAGAACAGGTATGTTTGACAGAGGGGTGGCACCTAAAGCCCAGTCTTCTTCTTCTGGTTTTGGTGTAACATAAGCATCGAAGGAGCTTTTCATGAGTTTCTCTGTTGGTTGATGCTTATGTTTCTTCTTCTTGGGTTCCTTTGTCATTATTCCCTTGCCTTTGTGTTTTGCCATCGGCTGAAGATCTTCTTGTAGAGATGGGGTTGCCTCTGTGGGTTTTGGCATTTGAGTTTCAGAGGGTTTGGTTGTTGGAGTTTCTGTGGGGGTTTCCTATGTTGGATTTGACACTTGAGTTTCAGAGGGCTTGATTGTTGGAGTTTCTGTGGGGGTTGCCTCTGTTGGATTTGACACCTGAGTTTTAGAGGGCTTGATTGGTGATTTAGGTTCTGTTGGAGAGGCTTCAGGTGTTTTGCTCAGATATTTTCTCTGTTTTTGAGCAATGGTTTTGATTCTTGGGTTTGTTTTAGGTGTTGGGGAAGGTAGTTCTTCTTCAGAAGATGTCAGAATTTGGAAGTTTTCTTGGGTTTGGACATCTTCTCCGAATACAGAGGGGAATTCCACAGAGGTGGTTATTGCCTCTGTGGACTGTTGTTGTGTTCCTCCTTGGGTTTGAGTTGGAGGTGCTTGAGATATAGGTTCTGCAGATACCGGTGGAGCTTGTAGACCTCTGCTTGCATCTTTTTCCTTTTGTCTCTCCCTTTGATTCTCCCCCTCAGGATGATCTGATGAATCGTCAGAGTCATCATCAGAGTCATCCTGACCTTTATTTTTAGTACCCTCTGCTCTGCACGAAGCTTAAGGTTTCTTGGGTGGTACAGCACCTGTAGCGATCATCTTAGCGCATAAATCATCACAGAGGCCGAGGAGTATATGAACCTCTGCTTCTGTGTTGAAGCGCATTTTTCCTACGCTTTTCTGAAAATCATTGACATAGTTGGCGTTGGCAGCAGTGAAAGCTCTGATGAACTCTGTCATTTGATCCAGAATCCCTTGCCCAAGTTCTGTGAGCTGAACTCTGGTCATGTAGTCTGAAAGCTTCATGGCTTGAGTGTTTTTCATTGTTTGGACTTGAACTTCGTCTAAGGCCTTCTTTAGGTCTTCAGGTGTAAGGCCCTTAGTAGTAGAGGATTGCTCTTTCAGTTTTTGGAGAAAGTGTTTGACCGATTCTTTGAAAGCGGAGGTAGCGGCTTTCCCAAATTCAGAAGCTGCAGAGGTAGCAGTGGTGGTAGCAGTTGACTGCATCTGGGTTACGACATTTTGCACCTCTGTGGACAGGTTGTCCATTTTGGTGTTCAGATTAAGGATTGCCCTGGATGTTGTTTCTGCAAAAGATTTGAAAGAGCTTTGCAACTCCTTCAATGTATTGTCCACATAGGTGACAAGGGTTTGGAACTCATCCCTTGATACATGTGAACTAGTTGTAACCTCTGGGGGAACACATTCTTCCCCAGAGTGAGTCTCTGTTCCTGAGACACCTTCTTTCGCCCTTGTTTTTATGTTGGGGGCGGAAGGATTTCCTTCTAATCCTTGAGAAGAAACTTTTGGAGTTTCAGTCTCTATAGAAGTTCTGTCAAGGACATTGTCTTGATCCACTCCAGAGGTGGGTACAAGATTATCTTGGAGTTGACTTGGGAATTTGTCTAGAATCCCTTCGTCTGTGTGCATTCTAATCTCTTCTGAAGAGATGTTTGGGCCTAGGTGTGTGTGTGTAGCAGAGGAAACAAATTCCTCCGCGGGGATGTCTGATGTGATCTGGGGCAATTGATCACTTACTAAGGGCAAATCCTTTAGAGAGGATTCCCCTGGAATAGTTTCCCCGGTTTCTAATGGTACATAGGATGAAAGAATTTCCTCTGTTCGGATGGTTTGGGTTGTGGTCGAGCTGTGCTGCTCTTTTTCAATATTGCCCTCTGCCACTAGACTGGCGGCAATAGAAATGTGGGTTGCACTGGGAGTTGGTTTTGGTTGTGTGCCTATATTATTCCAGGCATTTGTTCTTGCTTCTGCTTCTGTGAAGCATCCAACCACTTGTTCTCCATCTATGGTCTCAACCTCTGTAGCTACCCTATGGCTTGCTGTTTCTATCCTGACTTCTGGGCTTTTCCCTAGATCATCATAGCAGGGATTTGTCCCAATTAGTCGCATGACATGTGGATGATAAAGACCTTTTCTTATTCGGTCTGCTTCTTCTTCATCAGAATCAACCTCTGAGACTTCTACCCTAGTCTCCCTAGATTCAACCATTTCCTCTGTTGGACCTCCTAACATGGTGTCCATGTGATGGTCTTCTGCAGCTACCTCTTCCTCTGGGCTTGTCCATTGTACATCAAATCCTGGTTGAAGAAAAGGGTTCTGTAGTACTTCTGGTGTCTTACCCTGAACATTTTGTGGCATTTGATCATCATCATCTAAGTCAGAAGAGATTCTGAAGTCTGGTGCTTCTGTTGAATGAAGAGATAGAGCTTCTGCCGTCCATCCAGAGGGGTCCAAAGAGTGTGCAATCCCGGGTTGTTGGAGGAAGAGAGAAAAATCACCCTGATCTGCTGCATAGTTGATGGGTGAAGGGGATTGCAGAGGTTGCTCATTGGTTTCTTCGCCCATTTCTGCATCCTCTGCGATGGTCCGCAGAGGGGTGTGAGGTTTCTTGGTCTTCTTCTTGCTCTTTTCCTTTTTGGCCTTGGGGCACCCTCCTCTGAAGACTTATGTTTTATTTTCTTCTTTTCTTTTGGAGGAGGGGGTTGTGCAGATGATCCAACCTCTGTTGTATGAGGAGGGGATAGTTGAGCAGCAGAGGTAGAGGTACCCTCTGTAGTTTTTCTCTTGTGTGCTTTCTTCTTCTTTTTCTTGGGAGTGGTGGAAGAGGTTTTGCTCTTTGTTGAAGGGGAGAGAATCGCTTCCCTCTGAGCTTGAAAGTTGGCCTGTACAAGCTGATGTTTGGCCAAAGCTGCAGCCCATTGCTCATCTGACATCTTTTCGACAACCCTAGTTCCTAATGGGGCTCCTAGACGCGGGGGTGTCACAGGACTCGGTTCTGGAGTCCTATGATCGCGTATGTATTCTAACTTAAGGGTTTTTTCTGTTGCGTATCCCAGAAGTTTCTTTGGCAGAGGTGTGCAGAAAGGGTATTCATCTTCGTGCTCTGTTGGGGTGTTTTTGTTCAGGGGGTACATTCTGGCCGTTGGTCCCTCCATTGGCCATTTTTGTAGACGTAGCAGAGGCTCTAGCAGGACACCCAGAATTCTTTGATATTGCAGAGGAGGTAGAGTTTCGGGCTTTCGTCTTTTGGCCTTCTGAGAGGAGATCCTTCTGTCAATGGTGTTGACCATTTCTTGCATCATGATGGTGGAGTAGTCCAGAGGTAGATCATAATATACCTCGTACATTATGGTCAAGATTTGGTGTGAAGTTTGGTCTGGACTACCCACCTTCCCTGTTAGGCATCGATTTAGGATTGAGAAGAGCGTATTCCATAGAGGAGGAAGGCGATTTCTTCTGAAATCGTTTCTTTTTCTTAGGGTTGTGTTGTACCCTAACATTTCAACAAAACGGCAGAGCTCTTCGTCTGTTGGTTCCTCTGCGTATGCCTTTATCCCTAGTAGTCCTCTGGTGGGTAGGCTGAACTCCAGTGAGAACATGGTTCTCTTGAATTTGAGTTCGAGGTGCTCAAATTTGTCTGGTTTGGAGATGTAGCCCTTGATTTGTCTATCTGCGGGGTCAAATCTGCTGCTTTGCCAGAATTGATTGAGGTATCTGGCAGGGATTTTATTGACTATTTTGGATAACAGGGGGTAAAGGTAATGGTTTTCCAGAATGTGAAGAAGGATGGCATGTGCTTCCCCAAAAGCGGTTTTTGAGGGAACCAGATAGTAGTTATTTGGTTTTAAAGGAAGAACACGTTCAAAGTGTTCATGGGCAATGAAGTTTTGAAGATTGGTAGTCGGAGCAAAATCTGCTTCGTCGCCGGAGTGGTCTTGTTCTAGGTTTTTGGCGATTTCTTGGTTTTGGGAGTTCTCAGAATGAGATGGAGAGTTCACTGGAGCGTTGGAGGTGGAAGCCATTGGTTTAATCTTGAAGAAAGAGAGTAGAATATGGAAGTTGCAGGTTTTTTGCAAGGTTCGCCGGAGAAGATGAAGAGAATAAGTTCGTAAACGTTTAGAGGTTGTGGTAAGTTTGGTTTTATACTGAAGAGATGGTAGAATCTGAAAGGGTAAATATTTGAAAGTGAATAAAATTTGGGATCCGTAATTGAGTGTATACGGCTGGTTCAACTTTCCAGGAGAACGTGTGCCACATACGTCCAATCAAAAGATGCCACGTCATTAATGTCAGAGCACGATTAGATGGCGTGTGCGGCTCATTAATGCTTGGCGCGTGAGCTTTTCTACTTTCAGAAGACTGTCACTCGCAGTAGATAACCCGTTCTTTTACAGAATATCCATAAAAGGCCAAGTGTCAGAGTCAACAGAGGCTCTGTGGTGGAGTGAGCTCTGTGATCTGAGACTTGTCTTTTTGTCTCCTCTGATGCTTGTATCTTTACCAAAAACGTTTGAAAGATCATTGGAGAGGATCGATAGTTCTTTAGTACAAAGTTTTCATTCAGAGAGGCTTTGAGGCTCTGACGAGGCCAACAGAGGATCTAAGAGTGAAAATTTCTCATAACTAAAACTTTAGAGAACTTTTTGATCATCCAAGGTTTTCATTGTGTTAAACACTGTTCGTAGGACATATTTGGAAATTTGTGTCCTGGAAAACTGTTTTGGAAATGGATTTTGTTCGAGACACACTCTTAGAGTGTCTAGTTTGGGCGATAGAGACTCTTTGGTTGAGTGAGCTATTTGCCCATAAGACTTTCTTCCAGTATCCTTGTGTGTGCATTTGTACGTACAAATCCTTAAAGAAGACATTTAAGTTTGATCGACAGAGTTTCCGTATGAAATTTGCAGTTCTAGAGGATCCGGCTTACAGAGGCTCTGTTGAGCTCAGCAGAAGCTCTATGACCTTAAATTTCCCATAACGGAAGGCTCGAATTTTTTTTTGATAATTTCTTGTTTGAGATGTCTTAAACAGTGTTTATAGGACGTATTTTGAATTTTGTGTCCTAGAAAATTGTTTTCAAAAAGGATTTGTACGAGTTACTCACTTTTGGTTCTTCTTTGTTCGGTAAAAACACCTGACTTCTGTGGATATGGTTGATCATATCTTCTCTTTGGCTCCCCCTTGAATGATCAACCTCTGTAGATCAGTTCAAGATCTCCTTCTGCTCCCCCTTGACCTATGCTTGGATCAAATGAGATAAGTTGTGCATAGAACATAGGTCAAAGTTATCAGAGGTTCTGTGGAGATTGTCATTCTCTGAGCAATCCCGCAGAAGGTCTGTTGGTTACATAATTTTTGATGATTAAGAATTTACATACAGAAGAGTTTAAATATATACATATGTACAAGAAGATCAACTCGTACTTACAGAGGGTTCAACTCATGTTTATCATTCCCAATTTACCCACCAAGAAAAGGAATCTTTTCTCATCTAGTGCCTTGGTGAATAAGTCTGCAAGCTGGTATTCAGTGGGCACAAAGTGCATTTCGATTGTGCCAAATTCAACATGATGCTTCAGAAAGTGATAACGAATATCGATATGCTTTGTTTTTGAGTGCTGTACTGGATTGGCAGAGATTGCTATGGCACTTTTGGAATCACAGTGTCATTTGGATCTGAGAATAATTTATTTCCAGTGGCCATTGGGGTCTTCATTACAGAGGCGTCAGAGAGACTGTATTTTGAAAGTATGTCAGAGACATATTTTGCTTGATTTATAAAAATTCCCTTTGATGATTGTTTTACTTGGAGTCCGAGGAAGAAAGTTAATTCTCCCATCATACTCATTTCAAATTCACTCTGCATGAGTTTTTCGAAATCTTTGCACTGTTGTGTATTTGTAGACCCAAAAATAATGTCATCCACATAAATCTGTACAAGCAAAATCTCATCACCTTTTCTTTTATAAAACAGAGTAGTATCGGTTGTACCTCTTTCGTAATTGTTATCGAGAAGAAAGGTTGAAAGTCTTTCGTACCATGCTCTTGGAGCCTGTTTTAGTCCATACAGAGCTTTGTCAAGGTAATACACGTATTTTGGGTACTTGGAGATTTCAAACCCTGGTGGCTGTTGGACGTATACTTCTTCTTGGATTTCACCATTCAGAAAGGCAAATTTTACATCCATCTGAAAGACTTTGAATCCTCTGTGGGCAGCGAAGGCTAAGAAGATTCTTATTGCTTCGAGTCGTGCGACAGGGGCAAAGGTTTCATCGTAATCAATGCCTTCTTCTTGGCGATATCCCTTGGCCACCAATCTTGCTTTGTTTCTAATGACCACCCCATCCTCGTCCTTCTTGTTTCTGAAGACCCATTTTGTCCCTATTGCTTGTTTCCCTCGTGGCAGAGGTACTAGGGTCCATACTTTGTTTCTCTCAAATTGCAGAAGCTCTTCTTGAATAGCATCTACCCAGTTTGGATCATCTAGGGCTTCAGAGATTCTTTTTGGCTCTATCACACTGATAAAATTTGTAAAGAAACAAAAATTAGTAGTGACTGATCTTGTCTTGACCTTTTCAGAAGGGTCGCCAATTATAAGACTTGGAGGATGGCTTTTCGTCCACTGGGTTGTTCTTGGAAGATGGTCATTTGAGTCATCAAGATTAACTTCTGTGGTTGCATACTGCGGTTCTGGGTCAACCTCTGTTGTTGATGGTTCTTCAGCTTGTGGGAAGATTGGAATGAGAGTTAGAATTTGTTCCTCTGAGGAAGTAGAGACTGAGTCTACGTTTTCCTCTGGTATTGATTCCTCTATAGTTGCTGGAGTTGGTTTTTCAGGTGCCTCTGTGGTTGAATCCTTAGTTGTATCATCTTCTGTTCGCTCCCCCTCAGCATATGCATCTGTATGATTCACAGAAGAGGATGGAGTATTTAATGGACCAGTTAGAGATATACCTGACTCAGTCTGGTTTGCAGAAGATGTTTCTCCAGAGGCTCTGATGGCTCCAGCAGAGGGATCAATATCATCATGGAACATTTCTTCAAATAAAAGATTTAAGTCTTCTTCTCTTGTCTTTGAAATGCCAGAGGATTCCTTCTTTAGACCTAGTTCTGAACTGATTTGTTCAGAAGTCTTTTGAAAGGAATCGTCAAAAGATACATTGATGCTTTCTACGATGGATTGAGACTTCAGAAGGTACACTCTGTAAGCTTTTGAAGTGGCAGAGTATCCTATGAACTTTCCTTCATCTGCTTTCACCTCAAACTTTCCTCTTGCTTCTCTATCATTTAAGACAAAGTACTTGCATTCAAATACATAAAAGAATTTGATGTTTGGTCGCCTTTTGTTGATCAAATGGTAAGGTGTCTTGATGTGCCTCTTTACAATGGTTGATCGATTTTGTGTGTAGCATGCGGTTGATACTGCTTATGCCCAAAAAGACATTGGTAATCCACATGTTGTCAGCATAGTTCTTGCAGCCTCCACAAGCATGCGGTTCTTTCGTTCAACCACGCCATTTTGTTGTGGGGTGCGTGCAGCAGAGAAGTTCTGTGATATGCCTTCTTCTGTGAGGTAAGCTTCAATGACAGAGTTTTTGAATTCTATGCCATTGTCGCTTCTCAACTTTTGGATCCTGCACTCATATAGAACTTGGATTCTTTTCACTAAATTTATCAGAATGTTTGGAACATCTGATTTCTTTCTGACAAATTCAACCCATGTAAATCTTGAGTATTCATCGATCAAAACAAGTATATATTTCTTGCCACCTAGGCTCTGTGTAGCGATTGGACCGCAGAGGTCGACATGAAGCATGTACAGAGGCCTAGTGCAAGATATATCAGTTTTGCCTTTATGGGAAGCTCTTTTGAGTTTTCCCATTTCGCAGGCAGAGCACAAATGATCTTTATTAAACTTGACATTTGGCAGACCTTTAACTAAATCAAGTTTAACAAGCTTATCTAGAGTATGAAAGTTTAAATGACAGAACCTGTTATGCCATAACCAGGCTTCTTCGCTTTTACAGGCAACAAGGCAGAGCTTGTCTTCCTTGTTCTTGGCACAGAAGTTCATTAGGTAGATATCGCCTCTTCGTTCGGCTCGCAGAAGTTCGACTCCTGTGTCCTCACCTTGTAGAGAACAGAAGGTTCTTTTGAACATCACGTCGAAACCCGTATCGCAGAGTTGGCTAACACTGAGAAGATTGTGTTTAAGGCCATCCACATATGCAACTTTGCATACGGAAACAGTAACGTTTCGTAAGCCATTGTTACGCAAACTTCAAGTTATTCGTAAGCTTTACATTCTTCATCTACTTTTCGCAAGTCAATATGGTCTAAGGTTTCACAAGTCTCATTGTTCGTAAGCTTCATCTACTAAGCTTTTCGTAAGCTTACTTCACCGGAATAACCAGGTCTGTCGGAAAAAGTGTTCATCGGAATTCAGTTCGCCGGAAAAACGGGTTGCCAGTGTTTGTGTGCATGATCAACGATTTTTGGTCTTTTTCGGTTTGCCATCGAATTCTGATCACAACGCAACTAATCTTACTTGTTTTGGTCAAGTATCGAATGAGATATTCGATGAAGAAGGTTGCAGATCGGTTTTTGGTTTCGTTTTTGACGATGATGAACAGTACCAACTTTTGTTTTTAATTTTTTTTTGTCAAATGTATCTGGTCGCTATTGTGTCTAGATTCAATAGGGCAATGTATCTGGTCGCTATTTGTGTCTAGGTTCAGTGTTTAGGTTTACATCAAGTTTTACGTTTGTTAACTTTTGGTCCCTGTAGATTAGGTTTTAAGGTTGTTAATTTTTAGTCCCTGAAGTTTGTTTTTAATAAATTTGTCAAGTTTGGTCCTCATAGTTAATTTTTTTAGAGTCTATCATTTTTTTTGTTATAGTTTCAGAATCTTTATTTTTTTTTGTTCTTAGAGTTTTAAGTTTCATCTTTTGTCAATTTTAGTCCTTGTTTTTCTTGAGTCTTAGTATTTTTCACTTTTAGTCTCTATATTTTGTATTTTTTTTGTTTTACTGTTTGCGTTCTAACTTTTCTGATCTGATCTGTTCTGTTTAAGTTTTTTTTTCTAGATCACGATGGCTTATCAAGCTTCAGGTAATCGTCCTCCAGTGCTAATCAAAGAATCAGATTTTGATCAATGGACGATTTCTTTTATTGATTTTATTTCGAGGAGAGAAAACGGAGATTATATGATAAAATCTTTCACCGAAGGTCCGTTGATCATACATAAAAGGGCGGAAGATTTTATTGAAGATGAGATTAAACGTAAGAAAGCAGACAAGGATGCTTCATCAAACTTACTCTTTGCTATTCTCAAAATTTCGCCTCACATCTACAAACAGGTTGAAGTGTATAAAAATTACCCTTTGCAGATGTGGAACGAGTTGTCGAAGCTATTGCATAAATCAAAGGTTGATTTCAAGGTAAAGGAACAAAAGAAAGCTGAAAGGGAGGATGCAAATCAGAAAACATCAGACTCTGAAAATCACAAAGAAGATCATTCAGATGCGGAAGAAAAGAAAGTTGATTTTCAGAAAATAGAAGAAAAGGAAGTTGAAAGAGAAGACGAGAAAGAGAAAATTTCCGAGCTTACAAGGAGATTACAAGAAGTGAAAGATCTGTTGGTTATGGAAAGAGAAGATCACAAGAAAGAAAGAGTGGATCTAATTCAAAGGATTTCGAAACTTGAAATGGCTTTGAAGACAAAGACTAAAGAATTTGAAGACAAGAAAGATGTTGAACTCAAATGTTTAAGACTTTCCAAGCAGAACTCAGATTTTCAGAAAGTCTTATTTTTAGAGAAGGAAAAGTTGGAAAAGGAAAGGATTGATTTTGAGGTTCAAAGGAAAGGGTTTGAAGCAAAGAATGCTAAGCTGACTGAGAAAATTTCTGAAATACCAATGGAGTTGGATAGAGAAAGTGAAGAACTTGAGAAGATGAAGAAAGCAGATTTTCAGTCAAAGAGCGTAAAGGATGTTTTTTCTATTGAGAGGAAGATTTTTCAGCAAGAAATTCGGAAACTCACGAAGAATTTGGCGGGTTTATCTACAGATATCATGAAGGAAAAGAGGGTGAATTGTAATATTCGGAAGAAGCTCGAGTTGATGACAAAGGAACGAAATGCCTTAAAAGACAAAGTGAGGTCGTTCAACAATTCCGAGTGTTTTTCAGAATGTCCGATGCGTCCTTCTAACATTTTCTACGAGCATTCTGTGGATATGTCTTCCAAATACTATGCTGATCTTCCTTCCTACAAAAGAGTCAACATGCAATGGAAGGTAAAAGGTAAATTTCCTGGAAAAGATGTACCAAAATCATCATTTCCAAATAAGAATTTTACAACGAAAGTTAATTCTTTTGTTAATTCTTATTGCGGAAATAATGATTTTGTTAATAATAATTATGTTCAATATTGGTATGGTACTTACCATTTTCCTTCTTATAGAGCTCCGCTTAACGTGTCAGGACCCAAGACTCGTTGGGTACCAAAATCTACTTAATCTGTTTTGCAGATTTAGAGACAAGTGTTGAACTCTCTGAAGAAGAAGAAGTACTTGTGCATTCAAGAAGATATTGAACATCACATATTTTCAGGGAGTTTATTATTTTTGATATACATGTGATTAATGACAAATCTTTTGGTATTTTGTAGGGGGAGAAAGATAAAAGACAATGGCTTTTGAACACATCAGTTCAAAACCCGCACTTCAACGGTAATGGCTTCTGAATACATCAATTCAGGACCCGTACTTCAAAGGCTATGACTTCTAAACATATCAGTTTAGAACTCGTACTTATCAGGTGATATCCTTTCACTGTCATATCTTTCTATTTTTAGGACATGTACTTAAAGGTAACATTGTGTTATATTTTATGTCTACTAACGTTGAAAGTTTGAACCTTCACAAATTTAATTCAATGAAGTGAAAAATTCTTCAATTTTTCATTCAATGAATAAAATGTGTGTTAAGGATGATTTTACGAGCATTTTTGTATCGTCAGAGTTATATTTGTTTCTACTTTCGCTTCTGAAATAAGTCGAAAGGTCAGCGAAACATGTTTGAGATTTTGATATAAGTGCAAAATTGTGTAAATCTAGACTTATTTAGAATACAATGCTCACAAAGCCTATTCATTTTAATCATGAATGGAAACGAAAATATGGGAGAAGCACTACGTTTTTTGAACCAAGTGATTGAGATGCTATAATAATAATAAATAAATAAAAAATTATATATATATATATAATAAAATCATTCAGTTTGATATTCTGTGCCTGTGGCCTATCTGGTTTGGGAGATTAAGTCCCAAGGGGTACTCGTTACCTAGCCCCTAAGATCAACTGATCTGGGATTGGCTGGCCCAAATCCTGCTATAGAACCAGGTAGAAAGTCATGTTCTACTGGTACAGATGGGATTAAGGTATATCGATGTAGCCTTTCTGGTTCGGGAGAGTAAGTCCCAAGGGGTGCTTGTCACCTAGCCCCTAAGGCCAACTGGTCTGGGATCGGCTGACTCAAATCCTGCTATAGGACCAGTTAGAAAGTTACGTTTACGGTGTATCTTAGTCTTAATAAACTGTTTGATTATAAAAGATGCCAATGAGCACATAATAAAAGTTGCCAATGTGCACAATATGAAAAGATGCCTAAGAGCACACATCTCTTGAAACTTGGGAAAATACAAAGTCGCGATAAACCTGTAAATTTGTGAAAATTCTGTTTTTGGACAAATAGTGTGAGTAAGAGCAAAGTATTCTTATAGGTTTTAGAGGTGCATTTGCTTGTTGCTAATCATATTTCGCATGCTAGTCCACCAAATAGATTTAATAAAGGAGTTGAAACTGAACATTTTTAACTTGATATGCAATGATGTCTTGTTTTTGAATCCAAACGCATGCATTTGATTTCACTTGATGGAAATATCTGTTACATTTCATTAAGTTGAATTTCTTTTGTTTGGTGTTCAAATGATTAAATGTTAGCAGTTATAAAATGTTGTTCAATGAATTCTATTTTTTCTTTATATAAGTTTGTTAAAATGTGCGCTTATATGATTTTTATGCAACTTTTCAGGGGGAGAAAATCAACTTGCTCTACAATTATTATTTTTAGGGGGGGCAAGATCTTTCGCTTATGGGGAGATTGTTCGTGTTTTTCAAGGGGAAGAAATGTTTTTGAAGAGGGAGATTGTTCGTGACTGAAATTGAAAAGATTTTCGATGCTCGTGATGCTCACTTTCATCGAAAAAGGGGGAGAATGTCTACATCAATTTCATGTCAAAGAAAGTTTAAAATCAAAGATTCGTTTTATTGTCAATGGGGAGATTTGTAGAAAGAAGACGTCGTTTCAAGAAAGGATAGGGGGAGTTTTATTCTTCAAGAGTTTTTAAGAAATCGATTGATCCTTTCAGTGATCTCTTTCTTTTGAACTCGCGCGTTTATGAAGATCGACAATGAAGAATGAAATTCTCAAGTCAATGGAAATGGGGAGAATTCTTCAAGAGTTTGAGGAAAATCGATTGATCATTCTGTGATCTCTTTTTCTTGAACTTGTGCTTAATTGTATTAAAAAGCTTTATGTGAAGATTCATATTCTCCTGTTCGAAGAAAGAAGTTCGTTATTTGTTGTTTGAAGATTGGATGATGTTTTGACTTTGACAAGCTTTGACGAAGACCGAAGATTCAAGAAAGCTAAAGCCTGCTGATCGCATTTGTTTAAACCTTGAATCCAAGGGGGAGATTGTTAGTGCAATATGTCTTCAAGGTTTAAATATAGAAAGGTCAAAGTCAAAGTCAATGTATTGAGTTGTATTGTGTTGTTTTCACCTTGTAAAGTGTTTAGTATAAATAGGTTTTGTTGTGTATTAGTTGGTAGGACTCTAGACATACTTAACTCACATTCTTATATTCTAGAGAGAGAAACACTTGTACAGAACTCCTAATCTTGTAATGTGTTCTTGAGTAAAATAGATGACAGATTCATATCTTCTCTATCTTGATTAGATCTTGGTTCAAGAAAACGAGATTTTCTTGAAAAAATCAAGAAAATCAATCAAATTTTCTTGAAAAATCCTCAAAATCTAGTGTTTGATCAAAGAAAATCCTTCTCTAAATCTTGATCCTGCTCTGATACCAATTGTTAAACCAAGATCTAATCAAGATAGAGAAGATATGAATCTGTCATCTATTTTACTCAAGAACACATTACAAGATTAGGAGTTCTGTACAAGTGTTTCTCTCTCTAGAATATAAGAATGTGAGTTAAGTATGTCTAGAGTCCTACCAACTAATACACAACAAAACCTATTTATACTAAACACTTTACAAGGTGAAAACAACACAATACAACTCAATACATTGACTTTGACTTTGACCTTTCTATATTTAAACCTTGAAGACATATTGCACTAACATATGTTTTCCTTCTTGATGACTTCGTAGCCTTTAATGTACCCCTTTTTGTTGTCTCCAAAGGTTACAGATCCACCATCGTGTTTTTCTTTGTATGTGGATAGTAGACCTCTATCGCCAGTCATGTGCCTCGAGCATCCGGAGTCTAGATACCAGATCGGCACATACTGCTTCTGCAAGACAATCAGAGAGTTTTAGGTACCCATATCCAAATGGGTCCAGTTTTGTTAGGGGTTTTCAAGTTTTCCTTATCATTCTTGGACTTAGCTTTAGCTTTTGTTGAAGAAACATTCTGTTTCTTCTTACCCTTGAATTTAGCATTTTTGATGGGTACAGAGAGTAAACAATGTGGATTTGTGAAATGTTGGCTTAATTTATACATGAGATCAAAGCAATGACAATAATGAATGTGCGAAGAGATTTGCTTGAACTTTCCATTAAAAACATTGAATGGGGGCACATAGGCATTACATTCTATCCTAACATTTGACTTCCTATTACAAGAAGACCTATGTAGGCTAGATTGTTGTTTGCAAAATCCTTTGTTGAGAGCAGCCTTCTGTGGACCCCTTCTGTGGTGAACTTCTGCAGGTTTCACTGTCACAGAAGAAAAAGATTTGACATTTTTAGCTCATTTACCCTTCTGTTGCCATGTTAGTTTTTCTTTAATAGGCTTTAAGGATTTTAAAATCTTTGAACTTGTTGGATTTTGAGAAGACAGAGCCTTTTGTTGTTTAATTTTCTCAAGCTCAAGAGAGGTTTTGGCTTGTATACACATGTCTAAAAAGTCTGGACATATAGGAACTCTTGTGATTTTCTCCTTGGGAGGAATAGTTCTGTTAGGAACTCCAGAGGGTAGTTTAAAATCCTCTGTGTCACAAGGTCCTATCTCTGACTTAGAGTCAGTCTCAGGTTCGTCAGAGGATGAATCATCCTCATATACAGAGGTTGAGTCACTTAGTTCTCTTTCGATAGAGGCTGGACTTTCAGAGCATGTGCCATACTCTCTTTCTTCCTTTTCTAGGGGACTATCTTCTAAGTCAATAGAAGTATCTGATAAGGTTTCTTCAGAGAGATTTTGATCGACAGAAGGTGTACAGAAGTTTTCGAAAAAGTTGTTTTTCCCGATTTCTATCAACTCTTTTTCATCTGAAACGTTAGGCTTGAACTCAGGAGCCTCTGCTGATAATTTCTTTTCAGAGTTTATCATGCAGACAAAGGCAGCCTGTGTTTGAGTCTCGGGTTTACCAAACTTGAAGATTCCTATCTGATCTTGAGTTTTCAGATATTTCTTAGGTTTGGATTCTCTTTTGACAGAGATTGAAGGTGACAAATTTGTGTTTTCAAACCACATATTTGTCATCTTCAGAGGTTTCCTTATGTGAGGTTCCCCAGAGACTTTTCGCCTTTTGCTAACAGAGAGTAGATTTGGAAAACCAGGTTTTCTTATACTTCCAGTGAGAAATAGAGATGACAGAGATTTGTTTCTTTTGTTTCCGGTGTATGGATCTATATCACAGAAGCCAATTCCCCGTCTCCCTATTTGTGTGTTAATTTTTTCGTATACCTTCTGTGCATCTTGGTATTTCTTAATTAAAAGATCTCTTCTGAGTAAGTCTTGATAGATGTAACACCCGTAATTTTCGGATAAGTATAACTTCGAATCCATGTGGAACCGACCTTTCAAGAAAATATAAAAAATAGAATTTTAAGTTAAATCCTAGATTTTATGGTCTTGTTGGATGGGGAATTCGAATACGAGTCCAACGGTTCTTTCCGGAGCAAAAACGGAGCTATAACGAAGAAGTTATGACCAAAACATCGATTAGAAAACAAAACGAGAAATCGGACAGAATGTGGTACACGGGTCGCGACTATGACCAGCGACTATGACACGGTCATTGTCGCGTGTCATTGTCGCGGTCGGGCACCTGATGGCTGTCAAATACGAGATTCACACCCCAAACTTCATTTCTTCATATCTCTCTCATTTCAACTCCGATTTTGGTGATTCAAGTTGCTATGGTTCCGATTTTGAGAGCTCTTTCATGATCTAGAAAGAGTTTGGAAGATCATTGGAAGATTCAAGGGTGTTTGGTGGTGGTAAGTCTCGAATCTCCTTCATTTCTCTCCCAAATCGTTTTCCTTTTCTCCCCCCACAAAACCCTAACCGATTTTGGGGTTTTTCTTAGAGATTAATGTGTTCCTTATCTATTTTATGCTATCGATTTTATCTATAGATACAAGAGCAAATTTCATCCACAACATCTTAGAGATTTTTGAGGTTTTCTAGGTTTTCATCAAAACCTAAGTGGTGAGTTCATCCTCCTAGCTTCTATACTTTCATATGAGTTATAAATGTTCCATTGATGACCTCTTAGTGTTTTGTATCTCCAATTTTGATTTGGATGATTTTGGAGAAGTTAGGTTAATATTGGGATTTTGGTCAAAATGGAGATTTTAGTATAAGTTGGGGTTTTTGGATGGAAATGCTTTGGGGATGATTGTATATGGTTGGATAGAATTATTGATGGGTAAAAACTTGTGAATCTAGATTTTTGGAAGTTTTGGCTTGCGGATGCAAACTTCATCAAAGGAGTTTACGTTGGAGAAATACTAGTTTAACTAAATCTAGCTAAGGTGAGTTCAAGTTACTTTGCGAAAACTTTGTACATGCCAAAATGCTATTTTTCCAAGTAATTATGTGTTTTACCTGAAAATTATCAATGTTGAGTTATTTTATGAGTTTTACCTTTTGAGATATTAATTGTGGTAGATATTGTAAAACACTACTTTTGGGATCTTTGGAAAAATTAGATAGATAAATCTTACATGAAATGGGTTATTGATTTATGTGATAAATGAGTCTAATTGTTGTGAAAATGCATATGGGGATAATTTGGAAATATGCATGTAGTACATCATGAGATATTTTGAAAATGTAAAGGTGTGAGTCCTTTGAAAATGAAGGTTTTCCCGATCCAAGATTTTATTTCGGGTTTCATGAATTTGAAGTATTTACTGACAACCAATGTGTGTTGTTATATTTAATGTCATTTTATGACTTTTATGAACTATCTTTTGAGTTAGTTAAGTTTGTGGCTCGGTGTTGAACTTTATCAAGTTTTGGGAACATTTGTCCAGTTTTGATAGCTCAAATGAGTTTTGAGCATGATTTACGTTTTTGGGAAATTGCATGTATGAATGCACTTGTTTATTCATTTGGGGTCGTGTAATGTTTTAGACCTTGTTAGCTATGGATCCATAGGCAGTTGAGTTTCCCCTTGGTCTCACGAGCAAGAGGTCGGGATTGATTGAGCTCGGTTTAAGAGACATTAGTTTCTTTTGTAGCACGGAATAGGCATCGAGTCCCATGATAGATAAGGCGTGGACCTGGTTGGTCGGGCGTTGTCTCATGGGCAGTAAGGTGTAATTCCATATATGTGCTTAGCACGGGATAGGCATCGGGATCCATGATAGGTAAGGCGTGGACCTGGTTGGTCGGGCGTCGTCTCATGGGCGGTAAGGTGTAATCCCTAATGTGTTGTTGTGGATTTGGTGACTCAGCGTATAGACCTAGAGTGGTTGAAGTTGGGGCACCCTAGTCTCGTGGGCAATAGACCTGGAGTGATTGAGCTCAGTTTTACGAGAGTAATCCGCGTGGGTGTTTTATTACATAGTAAGTGACCCACTTTAGTGTTCCATCACGTGCGATGTATACGGGTCTCCCCCGTCACCGAAAGGTGGTACTTTGGGTATTCGTTATTACTCATGTTTTCGGTGACGTGTTATAATTATATGGGTTATTTTCCATGGCACGCGAGTTGTGGTTTATATCTCATTATTTTGTGATGTTTTGGGTAATTGTGTCTATCCATGTTTTCGGTAACGTATAATATTTATGAGATTTGCATTTCCACGTAATATGAGTTGTGGATTATATATCACCTATGTTTTGGGATAATGGCGAATAATTATAAGCTTAATCGTTTTGAGGGTCAAATGCTATCTCACCTTTTCGTTGATTTTGTGAATATGTCTATTTTGAGAAATCATGTTATAATAAAGATTTTATCATGGGAATTGTGTGAGTTGGAAAATGGGTGATTTGTATTTGAAGTAAACTCTTTTGAAGTCATGACTAAAAACTACACTCCTTTTGATTTATGATTTTATATAGTCATGATAAAATGCTTGAACTCACTAGGCGTTAGCCTAACCCTTTTTATTTGTCGGCATGTGCAACAGGTCTCAGGTTGGGGAGTAGTTCTAGTGACACGTGTGAAAGGTCGTGTGCTAGTAGAGTGCTCGCGAGGTGATTTGATTTAGTGAAGTCTTCCGCACGTATTTGGAATTAGCAACTGGTGTTGTGTTAAGTAACACCGTTTAAGTTATTTTATTGAGGGATTTATAATATTTTAAATTCTGAGGTATTTTAAGGAACGAATTGTAGAGATCATTTATCTACTTTTGGTTATTTTATCGAAATTAAAGTTAGTTGCTCGTTCCAAATTTCAGGGTGTTACAAGTTGGTATCAGAGCATAAGTTTGAGAGATTTAGGTGTTTATTTTGGATACCTAGACTCAAACTAGTGTTTGTTTAAGTAAATGAGAGTGAAATTCACCTTTAGCCACTTTAAGATAGGATGTTTTGAAGTTGATGGATGTTGATAGAAACGAGAGTCACGTCGAGAGTAACAAGGATAATCATGTGTGGTGCGTTCATAGTGACATCTGGCCAGTGTCATGGTGAACCTACTAGTACATGTGCGTACTTGAATTACTTTAATGTGATGATCGTTGGGGTAGTGAAGGAGGTTCTAAGCTAGTAGTCGTTGGAATAGACGGACGATTCTAGTATTAGTCACTTGGAGTGACGATAAGCATGATGTTTGCTTTATGTAGACCGTTTCGGGTCGAGATTGATGGTTGGATTAGAACCATAGGCCTAATGAGCCGATTTTTATTTGAGGAAAAACCGTAAAGTTAATTGAGGTAATTCTCAACTTACCTTAAGAGGTTAAAGCATCCGGATGACAATAGTGGACCAGAGAGTTTTGGAAGGGTATGAGTTGAGACGTTGAATGCCGACTAAGTCATGCACAAAGTTTATTTTGAAAAATAAATTTCATCAACTACTTCTTGTGTTTCCAATCCTTATATGGATTGTGTTATGAATTTTGGGAAAATGTTTGGCACATACACAAGATTTTGAATCACGGTTTTGAAACGTGCATGAAACCAGTTTATTACGGGAGTTGCAAACTCCGCCGGAACCTGTTTTGTTTTATTTCATCGTTGTTCAACATTGTTTTGGGATATAATGATAATCATATTTTTATGATGTTTAAGATGTTGGGCAAGTGACTACGGCTTGTGACTTTAACATTGGATCTCCTCCACATATGTTAAAGTTTGGACGGAAAGTTATCTTCCATGATGTCTGTGTAAAATTATTTTGGAGAATTTGTTTAATATGAGTTTGTTAAACAGTGTTGTTTATATAGTGTTACCCTAGAGTGGGATTGTTGGGGTTTTGGCGCCTCATTCAGGATTTTGCTTATAGCAATTTGGCTTTGGAAGCATGATGTTTAGCGCCGTTTTATCGACTTGGAGTCATTGAGTCCATTGGGGTTCATGGAGTTTGGTTTTACGACATGTTGAGTCGTGTGAGTACAATATTTTAAAATGTGCATACTCTAATTGCTTATGTGAAAAGTTTACGAGTTTTGGTTGGGCATTTGGTCCCACTCGAGTTTTGTTGAGAAAAGTTAATTTTACGCCATAAGGCGACTAAAAAAAGAGATGAGTTTGGAACTCTAGTGTCGCGTAGCTTTTCCTACAAAAGTTTGGGATACTAAGTATTTCATTGCAAAATAGTTCGGTGTATGGATTGATGGAGACGTGGTTTAAGTGATGCATGAAAGAACAATTTTGGTGACATTTCATAATAATTTGCTTGGTGCGCTTTTGACCGGTTAAATGTCATATTATCATTTTTATGAAAAATGTGTTATATCAACTTAGGGGTATGCATAAGCTTGGTAACCGTTGTTTCTCGATACTTGGATGATCGAGTCGTACATGAAAATGTTTTATAGACTCTTGTTTAAATGATGACCATTCGGTCAAATGGTGTTTTGGTATTGTAGAAATCATGCATAGTTCGCAATGCTTTACATTTTGAAAATGAAAATGTGTTAGTCGTTGACATTTGGTCAACTTTGATTTGCCGATTATTTTGGAAGAATTGAAAACCATTTTGGTTTTGGAGAAATGTGTATTGGGAGAATTTTGACAAATACATTTTAAGCAATTACGTTTTGACGTTTTGTGTCCCAAGTACGAAACCTTGAGAAAATGCTTCGTGAGGAAGATTTTAGAAATTTATTGTATAAAATTACAGTACGCGGGATTCCTTATGTTTTGGACATTGATACGCACTGTTGGTGCAATTTGGGATTTGAAAATAGGTTGGAACCCTTTTTGGTGCCAACAAATTATTAACACTTAATTCCTTGTATGTTTTGGAAAACGCACCGTTGGGTGCAAGTTTGCCGATAACGTCTTATTCAAATGGCATTATAGGACCGGATGGGAAATTTTGAGAAATTGATTTAAAGAGTTTCCTCTTTTGGAAAATTGGTCGCGAACTGTTTGATGCATGTTATCTCGTTTCAAGGAAATTTGTAATGGTAATGTTACAAGCTTGCATGTCTACCCCAATGTGAAGTTGTATAATGTTTTAGTCGATATTTTCGTGTGATGGAAACATATGGGTTTTTGTATTAGCTAAGGAAATTGCACAAGTCATTTTGTGTTTTGACTAAGAACATTGGTAAACCGTTCCATCGTTTTGGGTAATAAACTGACGCGTGCAAAATTTTGTTGGTGAACCTTGCCTCATGCCGTTTTATGGTTGGCAAGGAAATGTTGGGGTCGAATGTCGTTTGGAATACTTTTGAAATACGTGCACACCGTGTATTGCACCCCGTTTAAGGTTGAGCAGTCACTTTACATGCATGTCATGAGTCAATCCATACTAGAACCGTGGCGGTTCATTTCAAAGAAATTGTTTATTATGCTTTTGCGTTTTGTGGGTAAATTGAACTACAATGAAATGATTTTCAACATGATTTTCATATGTGGGACGAGTGTGTCCAGTTTTACATAACTACCGAACTGATTGTAGTAGTTTTGTGCGTACAATATATTTGAGATGAAAATCTTAGTGTTGAAAATGTTTTGTGAATGGTTTTGATTAATTGGCATATTTATTGAATAACGCACTTGAAAACCTTGAACTCGTTAGAACCCTGGAAAGTGTATGTAACCCAGTTAAGGGTAAGTGCGTGTAGCACTTCGACGGTGGAAGGTTGGGTATTCCACGTGTGTTGGTATTATAGGTCGGGTGGTATCGGTAACAAAGCAAATATGTTTGTGGTAATTGGAGGATTAGACTTGCGGTAACACATATTGAGGTTGGTGGTAACCTTTCTGGTTGGGGATCTTATTTTGGGGTCTTGGTCAAATTTCGTATGTGAGACCCTTTAGACCTCGTATTGATAATTTCAATATTGATGGAATACTCGATGAGTGAAGCTCGTGTGTAGAGTCGGTGGTGATTCAACTTGGTGGTATGTTAGGTGTCAACTTTTTGGCTTGAGGCTAAGCACCGCTAGTGTAATCGGGGATTTGTAGACCGATTTTAAATGAAGCAATGGTAACGGTTGTAACACTCCCGAGATACTCAAGTGTGATGAGTAGATTTTGTAGGAATGATATCCTTGTGTGATAAAAGAACCTACCAGTCTGAGGATTAATGTTGTGATGAATTCTTGGAGTCTATTAGCATTCGTTGAATTTAAACGACAATTAAAAGATAGGAATAATCGGGATGTATGGAACATCTAAGGTTGGGAGACAACCAAATGTCATCTGACTAGGACCTATTCCAGTGGTTGGAATGTTCTCTCGGACATAAGTATAATGTACCCGAAAGGGCATCGTTGGTAAGGGTTGCTTGAGGTTGTGTATGCATGGGGGAATGTAGTTCTCAGTCGGGAGTTAATGGAACATGGAAGAGTTGAATGGGTTAGCCTTTATTCGTACGGGATTTAGATTTCGAGGACGAAATCATTCTAAGGTTGGGAGGATTGTAACACCCGTAATTTTCAGATAAGTATAACTTCGAATCCATGTGGAACCGACCTTTCAAGAAAATATAAAAAATAGAATTTTAAGTTAAATCCTAGATTTTATGGTCTTGTTGGATGGGGAATTCGAATACGAGTCCAACGGTTCTTTCCGGAGCAAAAACGGAGCTATAACGAAGAAGTTATGACTAAAACATCGATTAGAAAACAAAACGAGAAATCGGACAGAATGTGGTACACGGGTCGCGACTATGACCAGCGACTATGACACGGTCATTGTCGCGTGTCATTGTCGCGGTCGGGCACCTGATGGCTGTCAAATACGAGATTCACACCCCAAACTTCATTTCTTCATATCTCTCTCATTTCAACTCCGATTTTGGTGATTCAAGTTGCTATGGTTCCGATTTTGAGAGCTCTTTCATGATCTAGAAAGAGTTTGGAAGATCATTGGAAGATTCAAGGGTGTTTGGTGGTGGTAAGTCTCGAATCTCCTTCATTTCTCTCCCAAATCGTTTTCCTTTTCTCCCCCCACAAAACCCTAACCGATTTTGGGGTTTTTCTTAGAGATTAATGTGTTCCTTATCTATTTTATGCTATCGATTTTATCTATAGATACAAGAGCAAATTTCATCCACAACATCTTAGAGATTTTTGAGGTTTTCTAGGTTTTCATCAAAACCTAAGTGGTGAGTTCATCCTCCTAGCTTCTATACTTTCATATGAGTTATAAATGTTCCATTGATGACCTTTTAGTGTTTTGTATCTCCAATTTTGATTTGGATGATTTTGGAGAAGTTAGGTTAATATTGGGATTTTGGTCAAAATGGAGATTTTAGTATAAGTTGGGGTTTTTGGATGGAAATGCTTTGGGGATGATTGTATATGGTTGGATAGAATTATTGATGGGTAAAAACTTGTGAATCTAGATTTTTGGAAGTTTTGGCTTGCGGATGCAAACTTCATCAAAGGAGCTTACGTTGGAGAAATACTAGATTTAACTAAATCTAGCTAAGGTGAGTTCAAGTTACTTTGCGAAAACTTTGTACATGCCAAAATGCTATTTTTCCAAGTAATTATGTGTTTTACCTGAAAATTATCAATGTTGAGTTATTTTATGAGTTTTACCTTTTGAGATATTAATTGTGGTAGATATTGTAAAACACTACTTTTGGGATCTTTGGAAAAATTAGATAGATAAATCTTACATGAAATGGGTTATTGATTTATGTGATAAATGAGTCTAATTGTTGTGAAAATGCATATGGGGATAATTTGGAAATATGCATGTAGTACATCATGAGATATTTTGAAAATGTAAAGGTGTGAGTCCTTTGAAAATGAAGGTTTTCCCGATCCAAGATTTTATTTCGGGTTTCATGAATTTGAAGTATTTACTGACAACCAATGTGTGTTGTTATATTTAATGTCATTTTATGACTTTTATGAACTATCTTTTGAGTTAGTTAAGTTTGTGGCTCGGTGTTGAACTTTATCAAGTTTTGGGAACATTTGTCCAGTTTTGATAGCTCAAATGAGTTTTGAGCATGATTTACGTTTTTGGGAAATTGCATGTATGAATGCACTTGTTTATTCATTTGGGGTCGTGTAATGTTTTAGACCTTGTTAGCTATGGATCCATAGGCAGTTGAGTTTCCCCTTGGTCTCACGAGCAAGAGGTCGGGATTGATTGAGCTCGGTTTAAGAGACATTAGTTTCTTTTGTAGCACGGAATAGGCATCGAGTCCCATGATAGATAAGGCGTGGACCTGGTTGGTCGGGCGTTGTCTCATGGGGAGTAAGGTGTAATTCCATATATGTGCTTAGCACGGGATAGGCATCGGGATCCATGATAGGTAAGGCGTGGACCTGGTTGGTCGGGCGTCGTCTCATGGGCGGTAAGGTGTAATCCCTAATGTGCTGTTGTGGATTTGGTGACTCAGCGTATAGACCTAGAGTGGTTGAAGTTGGGGCACCCTAGTCTCGTGGGCAATAGACCTGGAGTGATTGAGCTCAGTTTTACGAGAGTAATCCACGTGGGTGTTTTATTACATAGTAAGTGACCCACTTTAGTGTTCCGTCACGTGCGATGTATACGGGTCTCCCCCGTCACCGAAAGGTGGTACTTTGGGTATTCGTTATTACTCATGTTTTCGGTGACGTGTTATAATTATATGGGTTATTTTCCATGGCACGCGAGTTGTGGTTTATATCTCATTATTTTGTGATGTTTTGGGTAATTGTGTCTATCCATGTTTTCGGTAACGTATAATATTTATGAGATTTGCATTTCCACGTAATATGAGTTGTGGATTATATATCACCTATGTTTTGGGATAATGGCGAATAATTATAAGCTTAATCGTTTTGAGGGTCAAATGCTATCTCACCTTTTCGTTGATTTTGTGAATATGTCTATTTTGAGAAATCATGTTATAATAAAGATTTTATCATGGGAATTGTGTGAGTTGGAAAATGGGTGATTTGTATTTGAAGTAAACTCTTTTGAAGTCATGACTAAAAACTACACTCCTTTTGATTTATGATTTTATATAGTCATGATAAAATGCTTGAACTCACTAGGCGTTAGCCTAACCCTTTTTATTTGTCGGCATGTGCAACAGGTCTCAGGTTGGGGAGTAGTTCTAGTGACACGTGTGAAAGGTCGTGTGCTAGTAGAGTGCTCGCGAGGTGATTTGATTTAGTGAAGTCTTCCGCACGTATTTGGAATTAGCAACTGGTGTTGTGTTAAGTAACACCGTTTAAGTTATTTTATTGAGGGAATTATAATATTTTAAATTCTGAGGTATTTTAAGGAACGAATTGTAGAGATCATTTATCTACTTTTGGTTATTTTATCGAAATTAAAGTTAGTTGCTCGTTCCAAATTTCAGGGTGTTACAATAGAGGACTTCTCTTTCCTTTTGAAAATAATGTTTAAGAGCTAGAATGTTCATTCTGTCGGTCTCAACGTCCATTAGTTCTTTAGATTTTGTTTTTAATGCAGAGTTAAGTTCAGAAATCTTTTCTTTCAAAGGATTTAGGTGTTTGTTCCAATTTGTTTCAATTTCTTCCTTTTCTTGAAAGATTTTAGCTTTTTCTTGAGTGAGAAGTCTAGCTTCTCTCTCAAAGAAGGTAAGCTTCTTTTGAATATTTTCGCAGGTCTTTTTAAGTTCTGTGTATTCAATGTTTAGTTTGAGCAAATCAGCTTCTGCTTGACTAGAGTTAGAGTCAGAAGTGGATACCTCACTATCGGAGTCAGATGAGCTGACCTCTGCCATTCCACAGAACAAGGCGTTTTTGTCGCCTTCATCAGATGATTCGTCTGACAGCCAGTTCTCCTGATTCACCATTAGCGACTTCTGAGCATAAAACTCCGCTTTCTTTTTGTAGTAAGCAGAGTCCCTCTGTAGGCGGTTAGATTTGCTCCTGCAGTCAGCGGCATAATGACCTGACTTGCTACAGTTAAAACATCCTTGGTTCTGGGAACCGTTGCCAGTTCTGTCGTCCGACCTCTGTCGGTCACCACCTCTTTCAGTTCTACATTCATTGGCGTAGTGGCCTGGCTTTCCACAGTTGTAACATACTTGGTTCTGTGGAGTGTTGCCAACTTTATCGTCTGACCTCTGTCGGTCACCACCTCTGTCAGTCGACCTCTGTTGGTCGCTACCTCTGTCGTTCCTTTCATTTGACCCTTCTCTACCTCGATCATCTCTTCCATAGCGTTCATTGCCAGGCTTCTTCTGAATTCCCTTGTCAAAAGGGCTAATGATTTAGCAATAGAGGCCATAGATGTCTCTTCTTATTCCACCACCTCCTCATCTTCACTATCAACGATCAAGATTTTCTTTTTCTTCTCCTTCTTTACCTCTGTAGCTTTCTCCTTTGGCTTCTCTCTTGCTTCTGTGGTCTTACCGACCAGTGCAAGAGGTGCACTGATTTGTGCTTTTGCTTGTGCGATTTGAGGCTCTTGGGCTGCCAATGTTCCATAGAGATCTGACAGAGTCCAGGAGTCTAAGTCCTGATTTGTTTGCAGAGACATGGACTACTGGAGCCATTCTTCATTTAGGCTCTTTAGGAACATGACGTTGTTCTCTTCAGAAGTTCTGTGAATCCCGAACTTCTTGCACTTATTGATTAGAGAGTTAAACCGATCATATGTCGTCTGCAGAGATTCGGTCGACAGAGCTTTGAATGCATAGTATTCATATATGCATTGGGCTCTGCGGTTCTTCTGAGTTTTAGCCCCACCCTCCAGTTGTTTTTCCAGTTCCTTCCAAAGATCGTATGCAGACTCACACGCATCTAGGGATTGAAAAGGATCATTGGGTATGGCCATTATCAGAAGTCTCTTTGTTTTCTGAGCAACCTCATATCTTGCCCAATCAGGTTCGGACCACTTTTCCTTGGTCTTTGGTTTCTCGTACGCAGGAACCTCAGGAGTGTCACCAGGAATACGTGGTACTGTGACCATGGGAACGTAAGGAGGGCTGTTGATAAAGTGCATGACTTCTTTGTCAGTACCCTCGAAGAAGTGAATCATTCGTATCTTCCACTGAGGGTACTCATCTCTGAGTAGTGTGGGTAGCTTAGTTAAGGAACCAGCGGTGAATAAGTTGTTTGAATTTGTCATTTTGAGAGAGTGATAATTCCAGAAAATAGGGTAAGCTTTCTGAAAGCTTTGAGCAGGGTACTAAAATGGAGATTTAACTATAGTAACGGGTTCTGTAAGTATACCAAAGTCGAACAGGTCGAGAGTGGCAGAAAAACAGAAGGAATGAAGAACAGTTTAATATCAGTCCAAGTTTCTACCAAAAATCATTGTAAGAGTGGATCACTTGATATAGAAAATCAAGGCAGGCTCTGATACCAATTGTTGGTTCCTGTTTTGCTTAACAATGATGATTCTATCTATTTAGTTCAAACAATAAATAATGCGGAAGCGTTTTAACGAACTAACAGATATTATGAGGTAGAATAACACACACTATCAAATACAAGAAGTGTAAATAAGACAGATAAATAGCTCAATGATTTACTGTATTTGATATAATAAGAACACCAAGAACACCGAAAGGTTTGACAAAAAAACTGCTCTAAAGGTGTGTGTGTTGTGTTAAAAGCTTAATAGAAGAGTTCATATGAACCTTCTATTTATACTACTTCTAAAGGGGACAAGATCTAGATACTAAGGATGGTAGGTACTAATACACTGCTTGGAACAGTTGTTGGAAGGTACAAAACACTATTCTGGAACTGTTGCAGATACAACGTTCATTAAATGCTCTGTATTCTGCTTTAGGCTGAAACCTATCAGAGTTTGACACGTGGAGTTGTCAGGTCACGCCTTTGTACGAGTGATCTTCAGAACCTTCGAATGACAGAAATCGTGTGAAGTACTATCGTCCTTGTATAGATCTTTTGCGTAGATCTTCTTTTTACCACAGAGGCTCTGTCAAGTATGACAGAAGCTCTGTGGCTTTGTCCGCTTAGAAGAGTCTTCTGTTGTTTCTTCACTTCGGTCTTCTTGGCTAACCCGACAGTGCTTCTGTTGGTGTCGATACTTAGTCTATTTTTCCAATACTTTTATTTATCATAAAAACTGGAGCTAACAGTATAAAGTGTAAATTTCTAATCAATTTATATGAAATTGTGTGTGCCGCGGATGACTAGTCTCCAAATCGCGGGACATTATTTCCAAAATTTTCCCTGGTCCGCGATCGCGGATCCCACCGCGAAAAAAATGGGTATTTTTGCAAAATGGTCGAGAAAATGGGTATTTTAGCAAGTCAAAGTCAAACTTTGGGTATTTTAATTAATTTCCCAAAATAAAATAAAAAGCTACACGGAATTTTCATTTTAATGAAAAATATATTTTATTAATAATATAAAATTATATATATATATATGATAGAATGTTATTAAAATAAAACTTAATAATATAAATAACATAAAATATAGGGATATTTATTAATAATCTATATTAATTAAAGTATAATATAGGGAAATTAATTAAAATACCCAAAGTCAAACCAACTGTTACCAAAATACCCTAAAATTTTTCAATTTTGCAAAAATACCCAAAATACCCGCGATGGGGTCCCGCGATCGCGGGATACGCTGACGTGGCACGTATTTTGGGCACAAATGCCCCGCGAAGCCCCTAAACTTTGGCCGCGGTGCACTTTTGGTCCCTGCCCGCGATCGCAGCCCGCGATGGGCCAAAATTTACAGTTTTGGTCCCTGAAATTTTCAACTTTTGGTCCCTGAAAATTTACACTTTCAGCCCCTATACTTAGACGAATCTTGATGCTTTTACTGTTTTTTTCCACAATTATTGCAATTTAAAGACCGATTTGTGGTTGAAATTCAATTGCATGTTTCAATCAATGTTAAATCAATGTTTTTGGAATATCAGGTTGTGGATGAAATGAGAGATTGGTTTTCTGATATGTTGGTTGTTTCATTCATAAATAGACGTAAAATTCAAGCCATAATTCTCACACAACGATTTCATTGTTGCAATATTTCTTTCTGCAATATTTTGTGTTTGAGATACTACTGAAAAAATGAGTTCATCTGTTGCAAAAGCTAAGCTATATTTCTGTTTTGATGGTGAATGGGTACAAGATAACAATGAGTGGAATTTTGCTTATAAATCTAAGCATGGTGTAAAAGTGTCAGTAAACTATACTTATCAGAAGTTTGTTGCATACGCCATGCAAAAATGTGGAATCAACTCTTCTGATATTTGCAAGTTAGTGTTTAAAAATGGCGATGGGTCATTTGTGGATTTATCCAACGATGGGGATATCTCTACTTTTCTGCACCTTGCAGTCGATTCAGAAAGACCCCCATTACTCTTTGTGTATCCCGGCGTATCCGACGGTGACGACGACGGTGACGAGGAGGGTGACGACGACGAAGACCTCCAAATAGAGCAGCCTGATTCTCAACAACAACAACCACCACCACCATCACCACAACCACACGAATGGCGTACTGCTGGAGTTGCTGATGACGAAACCCACGTTTTCAGAACGGGTAATTCTGAAATAGACAGATCAGACACCGATAATGATGATCACGAAGAATATACCCCTAGTAGAAAATCATGTAGTCAGATAAATGACTTTTTTGATATGCCCCCTATTCTTCCAGACACCCATACCCAGACACAAAGCTACGAACCTACACCTTATATTCGTAGCGAAAGTTTAACAGCAGGTCAGATATTCGATTCGAAGGATCTCTTAGCAAGTCAGATCGGACTCAAGTTCTTGGAAGAGGGTTTCCAAAGTCGCGTGCGGGCATCTGACAAAATCAAATACGTAGTTGAATGTGCTAGAGAAAAGTGTGAGTGGAGGTTGTACGCGATTCACACGGGTCCCAAAGGAGGGGCGATAATGATTAGAAAGTTGCACGACGTACACACTTGTACGAGGACGCAACTTAATCCCCACCACAAACAAGCCGGCAAAAAGACTTTGGGTGCGATCCTGAAAAACAAATTTCTTGATGTTAGCAGGTCATTGCGTCCAAAGGACATCGTCCACGACGTTCACCGGCAGTTCGGCGTCACGATTGATTACCACCAAGCGTGGCGTGCGCGCTGCCATGCACTGTTTATGGTGAGAGGCACGTTCGAGGAGTCGTATGAACGACTCCCGACATATTTATATAATTTGCAGATGCAGAACCCTGGTACTGTCACGCAGCTACGGACCGATTCACGTGGACGGTTTGAGATGTGCTTCGTGGCCCTTGGACCCGCGGTACGTATTTTAACACGTCATATGTTTACACATTATAAACTATAACATTTACACATTATAAACTATAACATTTTAACCTATGTTTTTGCAGATCCGCACATTTCTGGAAAATCTACGTCGTGTCCTGATAATAGACGCAGCCCATTTAAAGGGCCGTTACTTGGGTATGATGTTCCTGGCGGTTGCCATGGACGGGGATAACTCCATCGTTCTAGTAGCTTTCGGCGTAGGCAAGTCCGAAACCGGGGACGAGTGGACTTGGTTTCTGTCCATGTTGAGACAAGCTATCGGAGACCCGCAAGGGTTGGTGTTTATGTCTGACAGGGCTCCTTCCATAAGCGCCGCAATCTCTGCCATGTACCCAAACACCCCTCACGCCATATGCTGTCGACATTTGGAGATGAACGCCAAATCCAAGGACAAACGTATTACCACCTACAAGGATGTCTATTGGGCGGCATGCAGAGCATATACGGATCAGGAGTTTAACAAGTACATGAATATGCTACGATACAGTGTCAAGGAAGCAGCCAAAGTCTTTGACGATGCTGGACCGGAGAGGTGGTCCGCGGCCCATTTTCCTGGACAACGGTATGACATTCTGACCTCGAATAGTGCAGAGTCTGTGAATGCACTCTCCCGTTTTGCGCGTAGATGTCCGATTGTTAATCTTATGGACTACTTTCGGGCCTTTCAACAAGAGTGGTACCAAATTCGACGCCTAAAAGGAGCTAAGATACAAAATGCACTCGCACCAACGGCGGAGAATATCGTTCAGTACAGGGCGCGTCGTGCGGCGACATGGCCGGTAAGAGCAATCGGGTATGGGAAGTACGAGGTGCATGATGACTATATTCACGCGATTGTGAATATGGAAGACCACCTTTGTTCGTGTCGCGAATGGGATAAATCTGGGTTACCGTGCGGCCATGCCATCGCTGCAGCAACATATATGGGTCGTACAGATTGCAGCGACTTGGCTGTACCTTTCTTCACGTCCGAATATTACCGGAAAACATACGTGGAGGTAATAAACCCAGCTGGACCCCCTGCAGCATGGGTGTATCCACCCGACCCGCTTCCACCATGCTATCCACCTTTAATGGATAAGAACAGGGCCGGGAGACCGAGAAAGAACGACCGACGTCCATCACGTGGTGAAAGTTCGATACAACGAAGATGTACTCGGTGTCAATGCGTAGGACACACTCGTGGAGAGTGTCCAAATCCCGCCCCTTCAACCGTGCCAAGGAGACATTCTGTCAGTCACACCCCGGGCCCGTCACAGCTTGAACCATATGGAACAAACCCTTATGATACTGTTGATCTAAACACTGATTTGTAAATGATATATATACACACATACATATGCTTCTAAATGAACATTGATAACACAGCTAGTTTGTAAATGATATATATATATATATTCGTATTATATATTTACACACATAAAGAAAATAGGAGACCTTCAATTTTTCTTAGTATTTTCTTGACCTTGTTCTTGCATCCATGGCAGTGAATGTTAACTCTGAGTACACATGTCTGTTTATATATTCATATTAGATACGTTTTAATTTTAACAAATTACACCATTATAGTTAATTATTTAATTTATGGTACATCTCATATTTTTTTTCAATTTTGTTTTACACTCCTATCACATTAACATAATAATCATATATTAACTAATTCATTAAATCGTTTTAAATTATTATTATTTGAATGTGTTTATAGATATCGTGAATGGCAATAGGAGAAGGTAGAATTGTTTATAAATGGGGTTTTGACAAGTTGGTATCACTGGACTCATTTAAGAATTGTGAAAATGGGTATTTGGCGAATGATGATTCATGTGTGTTTAAAACACTTCAGCTCCAAACACACATGAATCATCATTCGTCAAATACCCATTTTCACAATTCTTAAATGAGTCCAGTGATACCAAATTGTCAAACCCCCATTTCATATTATATATATACACACACATACATATGCTTCTAAATGAACATTGATAACACAACTAGTTTGTATTCCATCCAACAAGCTCTTCATCTTCAATCTTTCTGACCCTTCTTCAACGGCTTCTGCTTTTGCAACCACGTATGGCCATTGTGTACCACAACCCGCACACACTTTAGCAAACGAGTTGAGGGTTGTCATATATTCTACAAGAGGAGTAGGCCCACGAATGAGGTAACCTCTGACTTGACCTTGCATGATGTATTCAACCTAACCGTGGTTCAGCGGCTTAAAAACTACTTTTCAGAGAAATTAACAACAACAAAAAATACAAAACAACAACACAGTAAAAAAATACAAATAACAACACAGTAAAAAAAATACAAAACAAAAAAAAATATAACCACCACCTACTTAAAAATTGATTTAGTTTCATCAATCCAAGCTTGCTTCTCGTTTACCTTCGCTTGAATAATTGCGAAGTCTTGCAGAATATGGTGAATTGCTTCTTGTTCTCGACGAACACGAGCCTCCCGAGCTTTTATATCCCCTTTCATCCTTTTGATCTCCCTGTCTTCCTCTTCGATCTTTCTCAAATGGACTGCCTTCCTGTCCATAATTTTTTTCCACTCTTCTGTTAGTTCATCTATCTCCTTTTCCTTTTTTGCTATGGCGACCTCGATTTGAGGTGGCATTTTTTCAGGAGTAGACTTAGGGTTTGATGACGATGCCATTTGTGGATGAAATGAGAGAAGAGATAAATCAATTCAAAGAAAGAAAGCAAGAGAGAAATCAAGAAAGAAAGCAAGAGGAAGTGTGAATTGTGAATTGCATACTACTGATATTTATGGATGAAATCTCAAACATGCAAATGAATTTCAACCACAAATCGGTCTTCAAAGTACAATAATTGTGGAAAAAAACAGTAAAAGCATGCAAGATTCGTCTAAGTACAGGGACCAAAAGTGTAAATTTTGGTCCATCGCGGACCATCGCGGGCTGCGATCGCGGACAGGGACCAAAAGTGCACCGCGGCCAAAGTTGAGGGGCTTCGCGGGGCATTTGGGGCCAAAATACGTGCCACGTCAGCCCTAGCCCGCGATCGCAGGATCCATCGCGGGTATTTTGGGTATTTTTGCAAAATGAATTTTTTTTTGGGTATTTTGGTAACAGTTGGTCAAACTTTGGGTATTTTAATTAATTTCCCTATAATATAAATAAATAAATTATAAATAACATAAAATTAATTAATAGTTTATATTAATTGAAATATTAAATAAATATATTAAATAACAAAAAATAAAAACAACAAAAGGACAAAAAAAGAGAAAAAAACAAAAAAAAAACATGATTGTAATAGCCTTAGTGGGTGTGGTTAGCATGGCTTAGGGTGACATTAGCCCACCCCGCAATTAGTGATGCAAAAAATAGGAATGATTAGTACGTTCACATAAATGTAACCGATGTCACGTGAATATATATATATATAGGGAAATTAATTAAAATACCTAAAGTTTGAATTTGACTTACCAAAATACCCACTTTCTAAACCATTTTATCAAAATACCCATTTTTTCGCGATAGGGTACGTGATGGCGGACCAGGGTGTAAAATTGAAAATTTGTCTCCCACGATCGCAGAGGAGTCCCGCGGTGCACATGATTTTTGATTGTTTTGATTTCATATTTACACTTTCAACCCCTATAATGATTTACTTAGTTTACTTTATACCTTTTACGTTCCTAATTTTAATTTTACACATTCATCATATTAACACATATAATCGTTTATTAACTAAAATATGTTAAAAAAATACGTTTTAATTTTAACAAGTTACACCATTGTACTCGTCTCTTCCATACCTTCGAAATGAGCCCAATATTGAATATTTTTGGATTTATTTATTTTATTATATATCATATATACTACATAAAAATATTTTTAATATTTACAATTCATACCCTTATAGTTAATTATTTAATTTATGGTACATCTCTTATTTTTTCAATTTTGTTTTACACTCTTATCACATTAACATAATAATCTTATATTAACTAAATGAAAAATAAAAAATTAATAGGTATAAAGTAAAGTAACTAAATAAGTATAATATAATTAAATCAAAAAATATTCAATATTGGGTTCATTTCGAAGGTATCGACGAGACGATATTAATGGTGTAACTTGTTAAAATTAAAAAGCATTTTTTAAACGTATTTTAGTTAATAATTGATTAAATCGTCAAATTATTTGGATTATACGTCTCGCTGCATTGCATCGGGTAAATAACTAGTATATATATATATAGAGAGAGAGAGAGAGAGAGAGCGGTGGGTTCAAACGAGAACGCTAACTATTTACGAGAACAGGAGAACGGCCGCCCATGTACAAAATCACATGTGATTCACGTACAAAATCACATGTGATTTTACACTATCTGGAAATCTGGACGTGAATCACATGTGATTTTGTACAAAATCCAGGTAGTGTAAAATCACATGTGATTTTGTACGTGATTCACATGTGATTTTGTACATGGACGGTCGTTCTCGTGTTCTCGTAAATAGTTAGCGTTCTCGTTTGAACCTTTTTCTCTCTCTCTCTCTCTCTCTCTCTCTATATATATATATATATATATATATATAGAGAGAGAGAGAGAGGTGGGTTCAAACGAGGAGCGTACCTATTTACAAGAAACGCGAGGAGCGCCTTCCATGTACTAGATCGCATGTGATTCACAGTACAAAATCACATGTGATCCGCGCGGCAAACCGCGCGACTTGCAAACCGCGGGCCAAACCGTGCGGGTCCAGAATTTTAATCACATATGATTTTGTATGTGAATCATATGTGATCCAGTACATGGAAGGCGCTCCTCGCGTTTCTCGTAAATAGTTAGCGTTCTCGTTTGAACCTTTCTCTCTCTCTATATATATATAGGGTCCGTTTCCGTTACAAACCAAATTGATTGTACAAACCCGTTCATCAACTCTAATCAATATCTGATTTTATTATTTTTCCTAATCTAAAGTCATGATCATAATTAATGAACGTTATTATCTTCCATATATATCACAATCATTATTAATTGATCATAATAATTACCATAAATATATCTGTTGTTTTTTAATATAGTGGTTTGCAGAGTTTGTACAATGCATTCGGTTTGTAAATAAAACGCACCCTATATATATATAGATGTATGTATATAGTAATGTTTATATCAGAATAATAATTGAATAAAAAATAATAAAACAGTTGAATTACATATGATTTTATATCAAAATCATGTATTAAATGATAAATGATTTACACGACTTTGATCGTGATATGGGGTCGTAGGCCACGTCGCCTACACATGCTTGCCTTTATCATCAATATCAAATCACATATAATCTAGCACATAATTTAACCATTTTTATATTATATTATTGGGAAATTAATTAAAATACCCAAAGTTTGACTTATCAAAATATCCATTTCTCTCCCGAATTTGTCAAAATACCCATAAAATCCGCGATTAATCCCGCGATCGCGGGATAGGGCACACGTGGCCCGCGGTTTTGGCCAAAACGCCCCGCTATACCCCCCAACTATCCCCGCGTCTACACTTTTGGTCCCTCCCCGCGATGGGTCTCGCGACCAGACAAAAAAATGCAATTTTGGTCATTTTGCACGAATCTTTGCATGCTTTTACTGTTTTTTTCTACAATTATTGTACTTTGAAGACCAAATTGTGGTTGAAATTCACTGGTTTTTTTCATCAATATTGAATCATTGTACTTGGGGAAGACCACTTTGTGGTTGCAATTCATGTTCCTCAATGAGATTTCATCCATAAATATCAGTAGAATGCAATCCATAATTCACACCAATTCCATCCTTCATTCTTGCTTTCTTGCTTTCTTTCTTCAGTATTTTGTTTTTGAGATACTACTGAAAAAATGAGTTCATCTGTTGCAAAAGCTAAGTTATTTTTATGTTACGACGGTGAATGGGTGCAAGACAACAATGAGTGGAGTTTTCTTTATAAATCTAAGCATGTTGTAAAATTGCCAGTAAACTTGGCTTATCAGAAGTTTGTTGCATACGCCATGCAAAAATGTGAAATTGACCCTTCGGCTGTTTGCAAGTTAGTGTTCAAGAATGGTGATGGGTCGTATGTGGAGTTATGCAACGATGGGGATATCTCTGGTTTTATGCACTTTGCAGCCGAATCAGAAAGACCTCCATTACTTTATGTGTATGCCGAATCCTCGGTGTGCAACGAAGATGATGACGAAGGTGACGACGACGGTGGCGACGACGAAGGTGATGACGACGCTGATGACGAAGACCTCCAAATGGAGCAGCCTGATTCTCAATTTCAGCCTTCCTACGGCCCAACAGTTCATTTGGATCATGCATATGGTCTTAACGACTGTATTCCTGATTATGTTCCGGAGACGCAATAACAACAACCACAAGAAGGACGCTGTGCTGGAGTTGCTGATGACGAAACCTATGTTTTCAAAACGGGTAATGTTGATATAGACAGATTAGATACCGATAGTGATGATCACGAAGAATATACCCCTAGTAAGGACATCATGGACGATGTACACCAGCAGTTCGAAGTCACAATTGGTTACCACCAAGTTTGGCATGCGCGATGCAGGGCACTGCTATTGGTGAGAGGCACGTTCGAGGAGTCGTATGAACGACTCCCAGCATATTTATATAATTTACAGCTGCAGAATCCATGTACTGTCACCCAGCTAAGGACCGATTCACATGGACGGTTTGAGATGTGCTTCGCTGCCCTTGGACCCGCGGTACGTATTTTAACACGTCATATGTTTAGACATTATAAACTATAACATTTACAAAGGGAAACCACCTGCGTTTTTGCAGATCCGCACATTTCTGGCAAATCTGCGCCGTGTCCTGGTAATAGACGATGCCCATTTAAAGGGCCCTTACTTGGGGTATGATATTCCTGGCGGTTACCATGGACGGGGATAACTCCATCGTTCCAGTAGCTTTCGGACTAGGCAAGTCCGAAACCAGGGACGAGTGGACTTGGTTTCTGTCCATGTTGAGACAAGCTATTGGAGACCCGCAAGGGTTGGTGTTTATGTCCGACAGGGCTCCTTCCATAAGCGCCACAATCTCTGCCATGTACCCAAACGCCCCTCACGCCTTATGTTGTCGACATTTGGAGATGAACGCTAAAACCCAGGAGAAACGTTTTACCACCTACAAGGATGTCTACTGGAAGGCATGCAGAGCATATACGAATCAGGAGTTTGACCGGTACATGAATCTTCTACGAGTTAGTGCCGACAAAGCAGCCAAAGTCATGGACGATGTTGGACCGGAGAGGTGGTCCGTGGCCCATTTTCTTGCACAACGGTATGACATTCTGACCTCCAATAGTTCATAGTCGGTGAATGCACTATCCCGTTTTGCGCGTAGATGTCCGATTGTTACTCTTATGGACTACTTTCGGAGCTTTCAACAAGAGTGGTACCAACTTCGACGCCGAAAAGGAGCTGAGCTGGAAAATAGACTCACACCAAAGGCGGAGGAGATAGTTCTCTTCAGGGCGCGTCACGCGTCGACATGGAGGGTAAGCGAAATCGGGTATGGGAGGTACGAGGTTCGGGTTAACCATCTTCACGCGACTGTCCATATGACCGACCATGTTTGTTCGTGTTTCCAATGGCAAAAATCTGGGTTACCGTGCGACCATGCCATCACTGCGGCAAGATATATGGGTCGTTGAGATTGTAGCGACTTGGCTGTAAGTTTCTTCACGTCCGAAACTTACCGGAGAACATACGCAGAGGTAATAAATCCAGCTGGACCCCCTGAAGCATGTGTGTATCCACCCGACCCCCTTCCGCCATGCTATCCACCTTTAAACGATAAGAACAGAGCCGGGAGACCGAGAAAGAACAACCGACGTCCATCACGTGGTGATGTTCGATACATCAAAAATGTACTCGGTGCCAATGCGTAGGGCATACTCGTGGAGAGTGTCCAAATCCCGCCCCTTCAACCGTGCCAAGGAGTAGACGCACAAGCAGTCAACTAAGTAACACTGCGGGCCCGTCGGAGCTTGAACCACATGGAACTATATCATATGATACCGTTGATCTGGACGTTGATTTCCCTTGATTGGGACGATAAATATTGTATGTTTAGTGCGTTGTAATTTATCAAACATAACTTATGTACGTTGATCTGAACATTGATTTCCCTTGATTGGGACCAGTTATCTTTTGAAAGGTACTTGAAACAGAACATGGGATGATGATCATAATGGTAGTAGTCTAAATGGAGAGAATAGTAATGGTAGTAGTCTAAATGGAGAGAATAGTAATGGTTATATAGAACTATATCATATGATAGCGTCGACAGGGACCTAAGTTGTGTTAGAGCAAAGACAGGGACCTAAGTTGTGTTACAGCAAAGACAGGGACCAAAATGCAGTAAAAGTATCCACATTTTCCTATAAATAACCCACGCTAGATTAGTCGTAAAACACATATACGAGAACATATTATTCGTTAACGTATTCTTACATGGCATCCCCAAACCTTCATGTTTGGTGCTTTAGACGTTTATCTGAATCGCTTTTAGACACTGGCAAAGAGTTATATGGTTAGTGTGCATGTTTCATTGAGTTTTGCTTGTTACTACCGTTGTTCTAAGAACTAACTATATTAATTAATGTTCATCAACAGATGCATATCCACAGTTGTTCACCATGAAAGTCCACCATGGTGGGTATTTCACAGAACCACCCAGATGACATTATTTCTGTGGTCTAGAAATTTATGTTGACATGTTAGATGTGGAGGATCTTTCTATGCAACTGCTTGAACAGATCATGAAAGAGTTGGACTATGAAGAACCAAAATATAATAGGTTGTATTTTAAGAGGCCGAATGCAGACTTCTTGACTGGACTGGTAGAATTGAGTACCGACGAAGATGTAGCCAACATACGCCAGTATGTTGACGGCCATACTGTGATTGAAGTGTACATCGAGAAAGTGGATCTTAACACTTTGAGACTCGTCTCGCCAGAGCATGTAAGAAGTCGACCCGGATTGTCAAAAACCAAACCATCTTCTAGCCGTAGCCTTAAATTTGGATAATTTTGTACTGTATTGATTAGTATGTGTTTGTTATGAAATAATCTTGTATAACATCTATGAGGTGTATTTTTAATATGAACCACTTTTTAGACAAATTTCAGACTACTTAAACACTACTTTTCAGACAAATTAAAGACCTTTATTCATGACAAATTAAACAACAACATACAAACAGGAAAGGAACGAAACAACAATGTCGAACTGGAAAAGTACAAAACAACAACACAAAAACAACAAAGTACTAAAGCAACACCCGTACCACCACCTACTGAAAAATGTGGTGAATTTCTTCTTTTTCTCGACGAATACGAGCCTCCCTATCTTTTATATCCCCTTTCATCCTTTTGATCTCTTTTTCTTCCACTTCGATCCTTATCAAGTGGACTTCCTTCCTGGCCATCATCTGTTTCCACTCTTCTGTCAGTTGGTCTATCTCATTTTCCCTTTCTGCTATCGCCTTCTGGAGTTTAGGTGGCATTCTTTCAGGTGTAGACGATGGGTTAGATGACGATGCCATTTGTTTACTGAAGAAAGAAAGCAAGAAAGAAAGCAAGTGAAAGAAAGCAAGTGAAAGAAAGCAAGAGCAAGAAAGAAGGATGAAATGAGTGTGAATTATGGATTGCATATTACTGATATTTATAGATGAAATCTCAAACATGCCAATGAATTTCAACCACAAATTGGTCTTCAAAATACAATAATTGTGGAAAAAAACAGTAACAACATGCAAAGATTCGTGCAAAAGGACCAAAATTGCATTTTTTTGTCTTGTCGCGGGACCCATCGCGGGGTCAGTCGCGGGGAGGGACCAAAAGTGTAGACGCGGGGATAGTTGGGGGGTATAGCGGGGCGTTTTGGCCAAAACCGCGGGCCACGTGTGCCCTATCCCGCGATCGCGGGATTAATCGCGGATTTTATGGGTATTTTGGCAAATTCGGGAGAGAAATGGGTATTTTGGTAAGTCAAAGTCAAACTTTGGGTATTTTAATTAATTTCCCTATATTATTTGGTTACTGTTCTCATGATATTTCTTTCACACACACATATATATACATATATAATATAGCACAAGTATACTTTTGGAATGGGGTCCACGCGAAAATGATTTTAATTGGCATTCTGAGTTTTTCATGGCCACATAAATATTACTGATCATGTTTTCGGACATACAACGTGAATACTCAGGTTATATGTTTTTCAAAACTATTTTGGGCATTTTCAACAGGTATATTAAGGGGCTGTTTGGTTCGTTTTTTATTAAGTCATGTATTGATAAAATTGGTTGTTTAGATAAATTTGTTGTATGAATTAGATAAATTTGTTGTTTGTTAGCTAGGCTGAATAAACTGTCTGAATGATGAAAATGACAATTTTACCCATCAATTTATTTTTAAAAGAAAAATCAAGAACAACTGTAGAAGAACATCTAAGCAAAATTTACTAAAAACACCATTAAAGAGCACCAAAACCGATTGTTGCAGCACAACCAAACAATTGATTAAAGAACATGAAAACCTGCTATTGCATCAAACCCAAATAATACCAAAACCTAGATTTCATTAAAGAGCACTTCATTTTTGGGAATATATCAGAACAATTGGAGAAGATGAGATAAACGAGAGCACCGTCATCTTCATTAGTTTCAAAACCTAGATTTCATTACAGATTTCATCACAGAACATGATTTTGAAGAGCGTTCATCAAAATCATCTCCAAAACCTAGATTTCACGAAATCATGCAGGAGCAGAAATAGCATCCCTTCTTCTTCTTCTTGCTCCTGCGGTCTTCAGAATCATCTCCAAAACCTAGATTTCATTACAGAACATGATTTCGAAGAGCGTCGTATGGGAGAAGAATCATGGCTGTCGGATTCATCTGAAATTGAGGGTGAATCGTCATCATTATCAATTTATCTTCGTTTCGATTCTTCTCTCTTGCTCCTCCTGCTACTGCTACTGCCCATTATTGATTTTCCCCTTCGCAAAGCCTTCAAAATCGCAATAAAAGATCGATCCTTGATAGAGGGCTTTAGGGTTTCTAGGTTATCAAATATCAATCTGCTAGGAACATATACGAGAGATGGGTTAGGTTTGTTGATCAAGAGGGATAGTTTGAGAGAGGGATAGTTTGAGGGGTAGTGTGAGAAATAGGATGTCTGTCTCTATAAGGGGTGCCCTTGAAATCTGAGCGAATAAGCCATGGGGTTTTAAATTAATCCAGTACCAAACACCTAGCTTGAGCTGAGCGAATAAGCTAAACATTCCACTCAGCCCATTAAGCCGGTACCAAACAGACCCTAAAATAGAAAAAGTCAATAATTAAAAATATATAAATAAAAAGTAAAGAAAAATATTTTAGAAATTTGGATAATTATTATTTTAAATTGGATAAATCTTTAGAAATATTATTATATATTTTAATGTGTTTTTTAATTTTAATTAATTCATAATTTTTGCATCAAGTTTTATATTTTTTTTCTAGATACACTTTGATAAGTTTATTTTTTTCATAACTTTCATCATACATTACATGAGATATCCACAATTACTTCATTTACTTTTACACCATATTTTCTCTATTTTATGGATTCACGTTTTGGGTCAAATGTGATTAAATCCGTTTAACATATGTATAACATATCACTATGTGGATTTTTGTATCTATCACATATGATAATATACCTCTGAATATAAGTGACGTATTATCACATGTGATAATATTTTAGTCACAAAAATATCTATAAATATAAATATATATATATATAGAGGCGGGTTCAAACGAGGAGCGCATCAATTTAAGAGAACGTGAGGAGCACTCTCATGCTTCTGATCACATGTGATCAACAACTTCTAAAAAATCGGAACAAATCAAAAATTCGCGCAAGATGTGGCGCGAGGTGGCAAGTCGCGGATCATTAATGATTCACAACTGTTAATCATATGTGATTCATAACTGTCAATTGCTCCTCCAGATCAGTTGTGAATCACATGTGATCCACAACTGCCAATCACATGTGATTCATAACTGTCAATTGCTCCTCACGTTCTCACGTTTTGGTGCGCTCCTCGTTCGAACCTTCCTCTATATATATATATATATATTATCACACATGATTAACAAAATTATGTACAATTATCACATGTGAATTGATTGTGGATATCACATGTGATATTTGATGAAAATTGTAAATTTATTTTTATCAAAATGTATATATAAAATTTTCTTATATATAACTTGTTAAAGATAATTATGAATTAATTGAAATTAAAATAAATAAATCTAAAAAATATAATAAGGTTTGTAAGGGTTTATCCAATTTAAAATGAAAATTATCTTAATTTTTGTATTTATGATATTTTAATCTATGAATTATGTGACCCATTTCCTTCTCGCGTTTTAGAAAATTGAATGTCTTTTCTTTTGAATGAGTGTATATATAATTATATATATATATATAATTATATATATATATATATAGGTTCCGTAAAATACAAACAGGGACGGACCCCATGAGGATGAGGGGCACGTGGTTGCACGTGCCATCGTAAGAATTTTCCGACGAAGGGTTAAAAAATTTGGTTTTGTGAAGGTGCTACCGTATTCATTTGGAAACTACAAGGGGTGCACCTAAACTGGAAAAAGGCCCAAATCGTATACCCATTCAACCAAAAAACGAAAAAATCTCTTGATAAAAAATCTTTCGAAACCAAAAAAAATCTTTCGAAATTGATAAAAAAACTTAAAAATCCTCCGAAATCAAGCAAAAAACGTTAAAAATATCTCAAAACGCCGAAATTTGGCTAAAAACACATCAAACGATATTGAACGTTGATAAAAAGATGAAAGACACTTCGATAAAACCGTATGAAAAAATATGGTTCCACCGTATGAAAAATTGTCTAGGTCCGTCCCTGAATGCAAACCTTGCATTTGTCGCACATCTTACAAACCACAGTCTGCATATGTGCACAATGCGCATATACATATGCATATGCATACGTGCAAGAATATACATATAATGAACATACATTCATATAGGATAATGCATATATGCATATCAGATTTTGCATATATGCACATTGGTTTGTAAGGGGTGCAACAAATACATGGTTTGTACCCTATATATATATATATATGTATATATATATATATAGAGAGGTTCAATGAAAAAGCTCAAAAAAACGGAAAACTGAAGAAGGTCTTGGTGCACTTGTGCATAAAAACAAAAAAACATACTTATATATATATATAGGGTCAGATTCAGGGGAAAACCTCAAAAAACGAAAAACTAAAGAACACCCTGGTAGCTCTTCATCGGACGGTATGCATTTGTAGATACAAATAATTTGTAACATGCACACGTGCATATGCACAAGTGCATAAAAACATAATTTCCCTGTATGCACAAGTGCATACTGTCCATATGAAGGGCTACAAGGGTGTTCTTCAGTTTTCCGTCTTTTTGAGATTTTCCCCTAACCCCCCCCCCCCTCTCTCTCTCTCTCTCTCTCTATATATATATATATATATATATATATATATATATATATATAGAGAGAGAGAGAGAGAGAAAAGTTCAATTGAAAACCAATTTTAGATTATAGAACGCAGGACAAAGGAGAGAGCAACACGTGTTCTCGAGTGTCCAAATTCAGTATGAATAACAAATATGAACGTTCATGCATTATTCATAATGAATAATGCAGCTATTTAGGATGAATAATGCATGCATTCATAATTAATAATACATGCATTCAGAATGAATAATACAAACATTCATGATGAATGATACATTAATTAATGATCCATGCATTCTTCTTCATTAATTTTTATTATTAATTCTGAATGATATATTATTTATCATGAACAATACATGAACGGCCCATGAAGGTGTGAATATGTAGGGGGCTCTACTTTGTCCCCCAGTTTACAACCAAAACTCGGTTTTTATTTGAACTCACTAATATATATATATATATATATATATATATATATATATATAGAGAGAGAGAGAGAGAGAGAGAGACCCACTATTTTGTTAACTTTTTTTCGTTTAAACTTTGGATTTCATAGGTTTTCTTGATGAAATTGTTTATTTTGATGAAATTGTTTCATATCATTCATTTCCTGATGAAATTGTTACATATATTTGTGTTTTTATGTAGTTGCATATATTTGTTTTTCATTTCTATAAAACTGTTTCATATATTTTCTCAGTTTGATGAAACTTTGTTGTTTTTACATAAAAAACACAAATATATGAAACAATTTCATCAAGAAATGAATGATATGAAACACTTTCATCAAAATAAACAATTTCATGAAACAATTTCATCAATTAAAACTATGAAATCCAAAGTTTACAGAGGTTTACAATTTATTATCCCTATATATATATAGGGTCAGATTCAGGAGAAAACCTCAAAAAACGGAAAATTAAGGAACACTTTGGTAGCCCTCCATCTGGACGGTATACACTTGTGCATACACATAATTTGTAACATGCATACATGCATGATGCACTTGCGCATAAAACCTAAAAAACAACTTAACTTACTTGTATGCGCAAGTGCATACCGTGTAGATGTAGGGCTATTAGGGTGTTCTTCAGTTTTTTTTTGAAGTTTTCCCCTGAACCTCCCTATATATATATAGGGTTGGGTTCACGTGAGACCAACATGTTTCGTGAGACCAAGATATTAACACTAAACCTTACAGTGATTCATTGTGAAGGTAAGAAAAACAGCAAACATTCACAGCAAAAACACTGTGAAAGTTTACCATCATAGTACCTTCACAGTCTTTTGCTGTGAAGGTTTAGTGTTAATTTTTTAGTCTCACGATCTCACGAAAATAGTCTGGTCTCACATAATCTCAAGTCTATACACACACACACACACACACACACACACACACACATATATATATATATATATATATATATATATATATATATATATATATAGGTTTAAACGAGAACAATATATATTCAAAAAATATATGAAAAAGATTATATAATTTTACATTAACGTCCAAAAAAAGCATTTTGATTGTGGCTTCAGATTTACATGGTTTGTAGCGGTATAGGAGCCTTTGTCCCTGTAGGAGGTTAAGAGTTCAAACTCACCAAAAGTGAGAAAAATATGTGAGTTTAATTGTTGCATTTGCCGTATATGAATATTATATGCTTCAAAAAAAATAACTCGTTTTAAATTTGGCAATAAAATGTAAGTGTAAGGACTGAGTGGTTTATGTTATAGTTTTTCAAAAGATTAATAAGATAATTTGGGAAAAAGAAAGGGAGTGAAGACACCACCTCATTTTTTCATCATTACTTTCTAGCCGACATACACACCTTTGTGTGTATTTTAAGAGTTTTTGTGGATAATAGTTTATTTCATTATTTTTTCTTTCCTATGAGTTGAGTTTCATAAATTGAGTGTGTTTATGTTCCGGAGGAGTTCTCGCATGCATCACGAAGAAATAAAGGGAAAAGGGTTTTGAAAATTTTGTTTTGGAAGTTTGGTGATTAAGGTGTTTGGTTTTAAAATGTTAACCTTTAAGTTTTGGTATGGAGTATGTGGATTTGAATGAATTTTCTTTTAATCATTTTTGAACTGAAGTGCATATATTTATAAAATGGTCATCATTTAAATGTTGCATCGTATTTGTAAGATTGGTTTACGATTGATAATCATGATAATGATATTTGTTACATGTGAGTTATTATTATTGCATGTAATGTGGTTAATGATTCGTGGGTTAAAGGGACTGACACAACAAAAGCTTGTGTGCGTGTGAGACTGTAATGGTCTGCGCAGAGGGATTATTTATATCTTTGGCTCACGAATATGTTTTGTGTGTGAGCCACTGCCGATATTGATTGCGGTCTTATCAGAGTGTGCGTGTTTTTGCTCGCGAATATGTTTCGTGTAGCGAGCCACCACTGATATCGACTTCTGTCTTATCGTGGTGTGCGTTATTTTGAAAAACGACTGTTGTGATTAGTTGCCTTGGGAGGGAAGTAGTGCTTGTAGGCCTACTGTATGATTATCTGATTTAAAGATTTTCATGTTAAATTATTTACTGAAATGTTCTGTTACATGGATTTCTCACTAAACCTTATGGTCTAACCCTCGATTTTAAACCTAATGATTTTTCAGGTGAATTTTATACTGGGATTGCTAACTTGAGACAAAGGGTAAGGCGATACTATTATGGTAAAGGTTGTTAACAATTACCGGTTCATTAATATTGTCAGATTAATTATGTTTTTCCGTCACAACGGGGACGGGATTCCCTGCAAAACCGGGGAACAGGGATGGGGACAGGGATTCCCGAAAGTTAAAAACGGGGATGGGGACGGGGATCCCTGCCACGCCCCGTCCTCGAAAATTAAATATATTATATATGTTTATTATTAATTATATTAATTGTACATAATTAGATTCAATATCTTTTAAATTTAGAAATATTACTTTAACATTTCTTCTTATACATTTGAGTAGTTTACTTTTTTTAGATAAAAAAACGTTGAAAGTCGAAAGCTTTTGATCAAACGATTACGTATAATGTTGCGACTTTGTTCACATATGAATATTTGATACTCTATAAATGCTAAATTTGAAAATATGTGAGATTTAATTATTTAAACATGAACCAATATTTACCGAGTGTGGTATTTAACATATTTGATTTAGAACATTTTATATTAACGGGGAAATCCCCGATTCTCCGTTGGGGATCCCCGTCCGGGTGGGATGGGGATGTAATCATATTCCCCGGTAGGGATGGGGACGGGGATGGGGATGGAGATTAGAATCGGGGATGGGGATGGGGATTGAGGTCCCCGCCCCATTCCCATGCCTAGATTTATTTACTTCCGTTGTTGTGGATTAATAGAGATTTTGGATTTTTATGTTAAAGGATTTTTGTTGAATCGATAAGTAAATATTTTTTACTTAGAGTAAATTAAGGAATTGGTCCCCGTGGTATGTTGATTTTTATGGATCTCGTCCCTAAACTTCATTAATTATGGAAATGGTACCAGTGGTATGCGGTATCCCTTTTTTTGGTCCCTAGCCCAAACGGACGTCTACCTCCGTCCGCTAACTCAGCCCACGTGCAAAGCACACGAGGGCAAAATCGTCTATCCCTCCACCAACGCTTCCTTCTCCAAGATAATGATGAGGTGACGTCAGCATCATCATTTCCTTCCTCTCATTAACGCCGGCATTCACTCTCTCCAATAAAACCCTCCATTCTCCAAGAAAACCTTCCATTCTCCAAGAAAACCCTCCATTTTAGGTATAATTAAGGTATTCCTTTCCTCACAATCAACTCCATTTACTCATCATCTTCTCCAACAAACCCTCCATTTCTCATCTTCTTTTTCAATGGATGCGACTTCATCTTTCCCACCGGTTGAAGAATTTGAATGGGTGTGTCCCATCTCTTATCTCAACATAATAATCCGTCACCAACTTCGTTTGATTGCTGAAATTCACGACCTTGAAGAAGTAGTGAGGGGTTTTATGCGTGATAGGAAGGAGTCTGATGAGAAATACCATAAATCAGTTGATGATATGATGCATGCGTTTTTGCAGAACCAGGCTTTGAAGTACAGGTTTAAATGCATCGAGGAAACCTGCACCTGTGGAGCTGTCTAAGCTTACCCCAATCCGTTCGAAAACTGATGGTCAGTGGTGATGGGTTTTTAGGTAGTGTAAAGGGTTTTTAATGTGATGGGTAAAGATTGTGTACAGGGTTTTTGATATGAATCAGTGGTGATGGGTTTTTGGGTTATGTGGGTTTGAATCTTCTACTGGTTTTTGGTTGGTGTCTAGTAGTGTAGTTTGCACTGTTAGAAGCAATTTCCTTTTTTTGTTTACTTAGAGGTTATGCAATCATGATCAATTGTAACAGTTGGTGTTTTTAATGAAATGTTTAAATATTTACTTATTAAAGTGATTAGATTTGGTTAATGTTTTCTTTGTTTTGGTGTTTTTTAAAAGTGATCAGGTTTGTTTTCCAACGGGGTAAACAACAATGGATTTTGTTTAAGTTTTTGTTGTTACATTGGATTTTGTTGAAGAAGGGGATGGAGCTTTAATTGATTTAGTTGAAGAAGGGGATGGATCTTTGATGGATTTTGTTGAAGAAGGGGATGGACCTTTAATGGTTTTTTTGCGGGTTAATTTTTTCTGTAACAACTAGGGTTCAGGGATGGAGGTTTGTGTTGTTACGGAAGAATACAAAGAAGAAGAAGAAAGCACGAAGAAGAAGAAAAAGAAAGCACGAGGTTGAAGAAGACATACCACGGGGATGGACGATTTTGCCCTTGTGTGCTTTGCACGTGGGCTGAGTTAACGGACGGAGGTAGACGTCCGTTAGAGCTAGGGACCCAAAAAAAAAGGGAAACTGCATACCGCTGGTACCATTTCCATAATTAATGAAGTTTAGGGACGAAATTCATAAAAATCGACATACCACGGGGCCAAATCCGTAATTTACTCTTTTACTTATTATTGCGGTTAAAAAATATTCTTACCGCTGTTGTATTGAGATGATTCTGGGAAGATTATTTTAGTTGAGACTTTTCGAATTATATTTGGATGACTTGTTATTGTGGTTAAATTTGGAAACTGGGTTGTTACACGACTATTTGCATGTTAATATAAAATTATATATGATTTTATTGGTTCTTCTATTGTTTTTAAATATGTATTATTTTCGTTTGCTCTCTTTATATATATATATATATATATATATATATATATATATATATATATATATATGGGGTGATGTATATAGTGTTTGTAGAACAATAGGTTCATTTGGCACCCCACCTTAATTGACTACTCGACCATGCCACCATGCATTTATAAGGACAACTCAAAACCCTTTAAATTTACCATATCTTCCTATTTTACAACATTCGAGTTGTGTGGGCTACATCAAGATCAAGAAATCGACATCTCCAATCACACCCTCCTCGTAAAATATTACTATTATTTATGCATGTATTCTTTGTTTTTATTTTATCTTTCCTTACAATATTATTTTGACTCTTAGTTATAATACAGTAAAAAAATATTAATTAATCAGCCAACACAAAAATAATGAAGATTGGAGGGCAGTCGTTTGCAACAACCATATTATTTAATAAAAATTTATTATTGGTTCATTTTTTTAAACATTTACTCACATATTTTTTTGTAAAAAAAAATTATTTAGATATCACATACTAATACTTGGAGGTCTGATCAAATTAATATCGTGAGAAGAAAAAAAAATGAAAGGCCAAGAGAAAAACTCATCTGTGAGTATATAAAATAAATACGAAAAATCTAACGGATGTTATTATGTTATTTATATAAGTTTATATATACCTCTTCAATATATTTTTTTAATGATTTATAGGGGAAAAATCTTAAATAAACGGAAAACTAAGGAACACTCGGGTAGCCCTTCATTTGGACATTATGCACTTGTACATACATGTAATTTGTAACATGCACACGTGCATATGCACAAATGCATAATGCACGAGTGCATAAAACAAAAACAAAACAACTAAATTTATCTATATACACAAATGCATATTGTTCAGATGAGGTTTTTTAGTTTTTCACATTTTTGAGGTTTTTCTTTGAACCTCCCCTCACGATTCATATTATATATATATATATACAAATCAAATACAAACCATGTATTTGTTGGACCCCTTACAAACCAATGTGCATATATGCATTATCCCATTTGAATGTATCTTCATTATATGTATATTCTTGTATGATATGTATATACTCATTGTTCACATATGCACACTGGTTGATTGTTCACATATGAACACTGTGGTTTGTAAGGTGTGCAACAATATAATGTTTGCATTTTACGGAACCTATATATATATATATATATATTCTTTTTATTTTATCCTCCACCCATTGGCTACTTTAGTAAGCGTAAAATTGTCCAAAAATTGTCTTTAAATTTCATTTTTATATTTTGAAATTTGACTTGTCTTTTAATAAATAATGGTATATAATATAAGGAAAAGTAAAGTTGTAAAGAAGACTATTAAAATATATAGACCATCAAGGTTGATCAACTTTTCAACTATCTTTTTGAAACTATAGTTACGTTGTTCATCAACATTTTTATAAGTAAAATCTATTAATTAACATTACCAATTTTTTAATAATAAAAAATATATACAGTCAAACTAGTTGCATTGTTCTTGATACCATGTTTTCCCAATAATATAATAAATAATATTGGTCATTATTATTAGCTCTTCTGGGCTTGAACAAATTTAAATGAACATCTTTTCCCCTTTTTGCCCCTCTTAAAAATGAACATTTGTCTTTATCCCATTTGGGAGTACCCCATCTTGTCTAACTCCAAGGATGAATGGATCTCTCTCTCTCTCTCTCTCTTTTTATATATTATTTACAAAACAAATAACCTTTTTCACAAAAATAATTGCCTACAAAATATCAATTATTTTGGTAGAATCTAATATTTCTTTAAGAATAAATGAATCAAGGCTCTCGATAATCTATCACTAACTTTTATGACGGTTTATATTGAAACACCCCTTAAAGAAGGGACGGAATTTTCATGGAAAATTTGGTAAGTAAAAGTATTTCATTTACTAGTTGTGATTAATACATGTAATTTAGTGAAACTTGATTGAAAGGATGGAAAAAACGTGATGGCATACATGTAATTTAGTGAAACTAGAATGACATAGATGTAGAGGAATATAACTTAACATAAAAATCTTAATTAACATACCTTACCATGAAAAACGTTAACATACATGAACATACCACACATACCTTAATTAACATACTTTAACGTTCAAACTTTGACGTAAACGTTGAATCTTAAAAACCTCAACATACTTTGACCTATCAGATCGTGCCCAAATGCGGAAAACCAGAAGACAACATTATCCTTCCTCTACAAAAAACAAGTGCATGGATCTTCGTTGGATCAAAGACTATCACGAGCCACAAAGGGGTCTCACGGAAAGGATGATTTCTCATCGGAATCCAACCTTATATGTATACACACATATAAAATTTAGAAGAAAAAAAATACGACATAACGTGGGTAGAGATATCTCATGTCTTTATTAGAGTCTTACACCAGTTAGACTTAATTGACTTAGTTTATTCTTCTCAATATATGTTAGAATTTTCTCTCTCTCCTCCATTACTCGAAAAAAGAGATTTCACAAATCTCATATTTCAATTAACAAATCTTTGATAATATTATTGTTGTGATATTATAAGATTTAAACTCAAAGTTATTTAATTAAAAAATGGTAAGTAATCAAACGATGTCACATTATTCTCAAGGCAATTGGTAGATGAAGATCTTGGTGTATGTCAAAAGAGACCCACACCATCCAAATAATGCCAATTGAAGCTATTCACAACCCTACAAAATATCATAAAATTATTATGACATGATTCAATTATTAATCGCATTTCATATGTTAACAAACTTCTACTCTTTCTTCCCAAAAGACTTGCAGAATAAAGCTGACCCACTTCATATTCCATCTGTCTTTTACCTTTTTAAATTATTGATACACATGCAAATATGATATAGAATTGTAAGCCAATGACTATGCTTCTAGTCTATAGAAGGGTGGTCGTTACAACTGTTTTACTCTGTTCTTAACGTATTATAAGGGTACAATGGTCATTCTTAAATAAATGAAAACGAGTATTTTGGTTATTATTATATATACTATTGGATTTGTAACTCATCTATATAGACAAAAATATCATCTTGTTTGAAAAAATAGGTAGAGCAAAGAGGGATGTAAGAACATATGAGCAAACACAAATGAAGTGATAGTACTTGCTTACAATAAAACTGGTTTATAAGACTTTTAGAAAGTGTCACATCAGTTGGACAATCACTACACCAAATGTCGTCTTAGACAACATAGGCTAATTGTCTATGTTGCTTAAGATAAGCTTAGGCAACAAAGGCTAATATATGTTGCCTAAGTTTTCTCTTAGGCAACATATCGTTATATGTTGTCTAAGTGAGACTTTATGCAACATATGAATAATTATATGTTGCCTCAAGTATCTTAAGCAACATCTTCCATTATGTTGCCTTAGTTGTGTAATCTTAGGCATCATATTTTCCTGTTTTTATGTTGCCTAAGGTAAAAAATTATAAATAAATATAGGTAGTTGAAAATTTAATAAGTTGTGTACGGATGATTGATACCTACTTTTACTTAGGCAACATATAAACGTCTCCCACTCAAGTGGAGCATGGATAAGGAGTTGCCCGACACAAACGGTGTCATTAGGATCGCAAAGCAAATTGGGAGCATTGTTCCGGAACATATTCCGATGTTGACCGAATATTATTTTGATCTCGAGAAAGATGATTTTAAGATTGTAGTTGATCAACTTAGCGTAAGTACATTTTGATTGTTAGTTCTTAATTTTATTCTATGATTTATACCTCTTATTAATAATGATTAACTTTTTATTTCATATTGATTTGTATTTGCTTTTCAGGTTTTTTTTGAGATTGATTTGGATGGACCTCCGGGTGAAACCTTATTTGAGTGGATCCACGCAACTGCGCGTCGCGCATACAATAGGTGGAGAACTGATTGTCACACGTTGTACAAGCATTAAGGTTGTCTTCCCATTCCGAAAAACTTTGTACATCGGCCAAATCAGTGGGACTTTTTGTGCACGCTTTTTGAAGAAGAAACATGGAAGGTATTTAACTAGTATATAATTAAATATACAAATTATTGTTGAGTTTAGATTGTAAAATAAGTGTTTCTCATGTTGTAGAATAAATCAAAGAGGATGTCGGAAGCAAGATTGTCTAAAAATAGGGTCGAGCATAAATCGGGACCGATTTTGTTCAAGTTTAGGGCTAATAAACTTGAAGCTAACGGACATGTGGCTCCTTATCTCGGTACAATTGCCGAGACCACTAAAAGCGAAGACTGTAAAGTAAGTATTTATAGTATGATGATTTGTAAAGAACTTTTTATCCATATTTAGGTTACACACTTGCACTAATTATAATTAAAAGCAATGTCTTTTATAGTTTTAAATATGTTAATAATTGTTTGAATCGTATTTATAGAAACTTGTTGAGGAAGCGATTGAGAAGATAAAGAATGATTCCGACGACACTTTAGATTCTACCGTTCTTCCAATGCGTTGCCCAATTGAAAAAGAAATATCAATAATTGAGGAAATAGTTGGTTCTTCGGTTGGGACGGTTGTTCGAGGTATGGGTTGCTCGGCGGTTCGAGCTCCGAGGATGAGAGGTCCGACGAAGGGAACCTTTATGCCCGTTGATGATTTGCGGCGAAAACTTGCCGAACGTGACGAGGAGATTCGCTTACTAAAGGAGGCACAAGATGAAGCAAAAAAGGAAGCCGCCGAACAAAAAAAGGAAGCCGTCGAACAAAAAAAGATGATATTATCTTTGATGCAAATTTGCGGTGTTGCTAGCGATGCAAACTCCAACTCAACAACCTCGACAAGCAAGGCTTTAGGTTTATTTTTATTTTTATGTTTTCGTATTTGTTGCCGACTTTTGGACTTGTTTAGGAAAAACATTATCGTTCAATTATAGAATTTATTAGTTTTATTTGGTTATTGGAGTTGTTTGTCGATTCACACGAGTTTGTTTGTTTATGGGAGTTTGTAGAAAACATGCGAGTAAAAAAATCATCATGGTGCACAAAATGTGCAATCATATTTTTTTATATATAAAACATCTTAGGCAACATATGCAAATAGTATATGTTGTCTAAGTTGATATCTTAGGCAACATATGCAAATAGTATATGTTGTCTAAGTTGATATCTTAGGCAACATATGCAAATAGTATATGTTGTCTAAGTTGATATCTTAGGCAACATATGTTTTTATCATAGGCAACATAACCAGTTGTGTGTTGCTTAAGGAGTCCGCTTAGGCAACATATGCTGTTTGCTTATGTTGCCTAAGTTCTTATGCAACATTGAGAAGGCAACACTTCTTAGGCAACACTTCTTAGGCAACATAGGCATGTTGCCTAAGCCTTAGGCAACATATAAACCCCTCTTAGGCAACATTTTTCATTTGTTGCCTAAGTGAGATTTGGTGTAGTGAATCTAATAGACACACAAAGTTAAAATGTGACATTACAAATTCTACTAAGGAAGTTAGACAATGTAATAAACCACAAAGAATAAATTGTCTTACAAATATTTTGTAAGATACTTTTGAAAAATTTCATATTAGTCTTTCTTTTATAGGACACTTTAATTTTTTCTTTTTGGAACAATAAAATTTTATAAGAAAACAGAACTAACGAGGAGTTAGGAGTACATCAGATTATTACAAGCGCTACCGAGGTCACTACACCAAACATTCCGGTCTAAACTGGACCCCTTTTTGAGCCTGTTCCTAATCCAGAAAAAAGCACGAAACTGCACCTTGCTAACAATAATGCAACTTGTCGTATCCTTCCCCTAAAAAATTGATTTGTTTCTAGCCCACCAAAGGGCCTAGATGAACACCATGATGACAACATTCAAGATGTCCCTAATTGGCTAGATAATCCTTGTCGAACCAGCCACGAAGAGGAAAGTATCCATTGTGTTGCAATCGTTAGGAAATGATGTCCACCATATGTGAAGAAATCATCACCTCTCGAGCCACCTGGAAGTGAATCATAGTATGATGCAATGATTCAACTCTCTCGTCGTACATGGGACATAAAACAGATTGGACGGAGATCCCTCTTTTCACCAGGTTATTTCGCATGGGTAGCCTATCCAGGCGAGCCAGCCATAATAGAAGATTTAACTTCCATAGCACCAAGCTGCACCAGGTCGTTCTCATAGCAGACCTAGGAAGCGACAAGTTGTCAATTATTACACCCCATTGTTTTCCATTCTCTATTTCCAGCGGTCATTCCCAACCGTAATCCCAACCTATAAACAAAATGAGGCTTAGTTTTCGAGCTCTTATGCGTCCCTATCCCCCCGCAACTCCCGCCTCCAGTTCCAATAAAGCTGACAACCGTTCTCATATATGGTGATTCTTTGATTAACCAAACATAAAGGCTCAAATTCCAACAAGAAGAGCCGAGGAAAAACTATTGAGAGGGGCCTCTCACTGCACCAACTTTTCGTCCAGAACTGAGTGTCGTTCCCGGACCTGATAGTCTTGGAATCAAGGTGTCCAACGAGAGGTTGAGACTGGCAAGCCAACTGTCCACACAAACAATATTAGACCAAGTCCCACAATTTATTTCCATCTTACTTGATTCTCTCATCCCTCAATTTCTACCATATTATAGTTGTCTCGACCTCCTTCCACAACGTATTGTGCTCATTCCGGTACCTCCACTACCATTTGCCGAGAAGCGCTATGCTAAGTGCCTTTAGGATGCCAATGCCCATCCCCCCTTTATCTTTACCAGTAAGAGTTTTTTTTTTCCAAGCAACCAACACCAGCTTGTTCCCACCCGACCACCCTCTCCATAAGAATTTCTAACGTATTCCCTCCACAATATTAATCACCTTCCCAGGGACTTTGAATAACGAGAAAAGATAATGCCCCAAACTACCCAAAACCGCCTTACATAAGGTAAGTCACCCTCAAAATCTGAGCGTTTTGTTTTCCACATATTGAGCTTGTTCAGGAATTTCTCGGTAAGAATCTCCCAATGCCTCGCTCTAGACATATTTGCCCCAACCTGGATGCCCAAATAAAAGAATGGCACATTTCATAATGTTGGCTATACGTCCCTCGTTATTTTCGTTGACTCCTACAACTAAAAAATTACTTTTCTCGAGGTTTATCTTGAAACCAGACGTAAATTGGAAGCACCTTAAAATCCCCATAAGATTTGATGTGTTCTCTTCTTTCAATCCCGAGAAAAATTACATCATCCGCATATTGTAGCACAAAAATCTTTGGCTCATTTTTTCACTTTTAAACCACAAAATAGGTCGTCGACCAAAGCCTCTTTTATGGTAGTATGAATCCCTTCTGCCGCAAGGATGAACAGGAACGGTGATAACGGGTCACCTTGTCGAACTCCTTTTTCCATTTGGAGTTCTTTTGTTGGGGATCCGTTGGCTAGGATCGACACTTTAGCTATGGAAATACAACTACGAATCCAATTCCTCCAGGTTCTTCCAAAACCCATTTGCTCCATAATCTAATATAGGAAATCCCAATTAATAGAATTGAGCGCCTTCTAAAAATCAACTTTGAACAATAAAAGTTTCTTCTTCTTCCTCTTAGCCCATTCAATCACCTGGATCACGATTAGGGGCCCGTCGAGGATGTTCCTATTTTTAACAAAGGCCAATTGCCTTTTGTCAATAACTGTATCAATCACCTATTTCAACCTTTCAGCCAACACCTTGGACACAATGTTAGAAACATTCCCGATAAGGTTTATCGCCCTATAACTTGACAGTCCCATGAGATTTACACATCTTGGAATCGACGTAGAGAAGGACGCATTGCTACTCGTGTCTATCCCCCGATATATTTTAAACTGCTTGACTGCCTTGAACACATCTTCACCGATACATTCCTAGTACTGTTTGTAGAAAGCAAAAGTAAACCCATCCGGGCTCGAGCCTTTATCCGAACCGCATCCCCAAACGTAGCTTCGACTTCATCCATACAAAACGGAGCTTCCAAGTATTGAGATTGATCGACATCGAGGGTGAGAAGCCTGTCACTTTTAAAAGTTAGACGCATAATCATTGACTCTTTAAACTTATCTCTAAAAAACCTGAAGGCATCTCGTTAACGAGTTTTGGCTCCGACACCCAACTACGTCTAATACGGATACCATGCAAATGACATTTACGGAGCTTTTTGTTGACCACTTCGTGAAAAAATCCATTGTTTTCATCCCCCTCCCTTCAACATCCACTTCACTTTGGCCTTTTGTCTCAAATCCATGGTTTTTTTGCCTTTCCAGTTGTTGAAGATTATCAAGGGTCATCCCTCTTTCTCGCCTCGAATCTTCGTCCAGTCCCCTAATTTCGGCAATGACATCAATTGCTGCAATTTTTTCTTTTTGTCTGTTGTTTCCTTCACCTTTTCAGCATTCCTGACTACATGGCATGCCTTAATTATTCCTTTTAGGTTCTTTAGTTTAACGCACTGGTCGGCGATAGCGTTCCCACTGCCCTGAGCCGAAATCCATCCCTCCTTCATTACATCGTAGAACCCTGCTTCAAAACACCAAGAGTTAAAAAAAATCTAAACGTAAAGGGGCCGAAATCTAACCCATTAACATCGAGGGGGATTGGGCAATGATCCAAGTGTAGCCATGGAAGAGCCAGCACGCTTAGATTCGGCCATGTCCCAACAATGTGATTGGAAATGAAGAATCTATCCAACTTGCTGAATTTCGTTCCATCCTTTCTCATCCAAGTGAATCAGTTGTCTTCCTTCTTTGGATCAATTATCCTCGTGCTCGAAATGAACTCGTTAAATAAGGGTGTTCCTCTCCGGCTAAGGATTAACCCTCTGCGTTCCTCCATTCTTCAAACTTCGTTAAAGTCTCCTCCTACCAGGCATGCAATATTGGGGTGTGCATTAATAATATAGGAGATTTTGGACCAAAGGAATTCTTTGTGTCTAATCTCTTAAGGGGCATAAATGTTTATCACCCCAATCACCATCTTGATCGGCTTCAAACATCCATATAATGCTAAGAAGTTGGGATTTTTAACCATGACAGTGCTTTGAATACACCAATAGACGTGTGCAAATTAAACCTCAAAGCAAGTATACAATGAGATCTAATGTCGTCATTCAAGTAATAAAATGATAAGAACCAAGTATCATATTCCACAGGGATGGGTATCTTAAGTTGCAAGATCTCGAGATGAAAAACTGATTTCAGATGGCGAATTCAAAGATATTTGTTTTGGTTGGAATTATCACAGATTGATTAAACGATTAATAAAAGGAAGCAATGGTGCAAGATGTTGGGGTGAAGCTTAAATACAAATTCCAGCAGACCAATGCTGTGGCAATGCTACAACATTTGTCTATCAACAACTAAGTTCACCATCTACTTTTCAGGACGCCCTTCCAGATCTTCATCATTGCACTACTGATCTAGCTTTCAATAAACACATTCCTGTAGTTGTATAAGGACTATCAATAGTATCAAATGATGCCTTCCAAGTATATGGATAAACAAATTACTTTGTTAAAAATCACTCTTCCAAGCTGATCCTATATCAGTTAAGTTGACGTGTTCTGAGTGGTCCATTCTTGATACTCACTTAACACTTTTACCACCATTAGAGATGACCAACTTATCGGGCAAAATCAAACCGGAAGATAGAGATGACAAATTCCTTTGTAAGTATCTCTTCCAAGTCTTACTTCCTTTGTCATTCGGATTGACGTGCATATCAATGGCTCATTCTTGATGCCATGACACTTTAACACTTTCAAAGTGATCAAAACGTCATGGAGTAAACTGAATCTTTTATAAAACTGAACATGAAATGGTGAACATCATTATTGAGAAACGATGTCCACCTTTCTTTGTGTTTAAAACCTCACCCTTTAACCTCACACCCAAGCTAGAGAAATTAGCTACTCATGCTTGAAAGTAAATTACAATAAATGTAAAGGACAAAAATTAAATGCATAACAGAAATTGAAGACAAGAATATAAAGTGCATAAATTAAAAGTAATAGAATGGAGTAGCAATGTTGTCAGTAATGCTGCATCACTTTACTACTATAGATGTAGATGAGAAAAGAATTAAAGATTCAAAAGTAACTTGATAAAACTTAAAAGTAAACCACAGAGTGAAATTCACATCAGTTTGTGGCTGATGGAAGATGATCTAAAACAATACCCAAGCACCTCTATTTATACAAGCAAGAGATGGCAAAAGGGTAATATCAAAAAAAGATCTAAAAAGTACATTACTTGTACTTTTGCCTACAAAACCTTATCTCTAACAAAAGAAAATGTACAATTCCCATTACTTCCCAAAGAACATCAGATTTAATTCTTTACTAAGCTGGTTGGAGTTGGATTGCTTAGTTTGCTTCAAAAGTGAAGTTGCCAAGTCATCAATCCACTCCATCTTCTAAAATCCAATGCTGCGGGAATGCTGGCAACAACAGTCTGCAACCAAGTTCATATTAGCCTTCCTTTGTAGTAAAAACAGGTAAATCAAATACTTAGCTCCATGAATCAAAAAGAGGAAAATAAAGGAATCAAATAACTCAAAGGTTGGGATAATAAAATAATCTATCTAAACAAGAGGAAAAAAGCACTTTATGCATTGAATAACCAATGCATATCACACCCTCAAAATTAAAGCGTTGCTTGTGCTATTACATTAAACATTTTTTTCTTTTCTGTTATTTTTTATTTTTGTTATCATTCAATTTATGGGTTACTAATTTTTATACTTTCATATTCAGGTACTAATTGGTTTATGCCAAGAGGAACCTGAAGGAAAAGTGTAGAACCTATCGATCCAGAGATTGAACGCACTGCCCGTCAGTTATGAAAAGCATCTAAAGTCAGAAAGCAACTGATAATGGGTGACGAAAATCCGAGAGTAAACCCTGTCAACAACCCACCACCTGATAATGCTCCGGTCGTTTGCCAACCCCAATGTGGCAGCCACACGCATAGGTGTGCAACCTCCCACAACAGCAGCAAACTATTTCGAGATAAAACCAAGCACTATTGTTATGGTACAACAGCACCAGTTTGGAGGAGCATCGACTGAAAATCCTCATGGACACCTCCGTACTTTTGAAAGGATTTGCAATACTTTCAAGATCAATGGGATGTTCGAGGATGCAATCAAGCTGAGATTGTTCAACTTCTCGCTGAAGGGAAAAGCGAAAATCTGGGAAGAAAGTCTACCAATGGATCAGATCAATACTTGGCCAGATTTAAAGGTCGCTTTTCTCCAGAAATTCTTTCCACCAGGCAGGACAACCCAACTCATGGATGATATCACACACATCACCCAGTGGGATCAAGAGACACTGTACGAAGCCTGGGAGAGATATAAGGACATGCTGAAAAAATGTCCTCATCATGGGTTACATGGCAGGGTCATCATTCAAACATTCTTTGGTGGTCTTCACCCACAATTTAAGAATGACATCACGGCTGCATCGGGTGGTGCTCTAATGGATAAAACGTATGAAGAAGCGGTCGAGATGATCGAAAACCTGGCCGAATACAGTTATGCCACTCCGAGGTCGTCGGTCAGAAGAGTTGCTAGCATACAAGAGAATGACGAGCTGAAAGCAATCAAAACTCAGTTAGCCACCATCACAAATCAGTTGAAAGGGTCATCTTTCAACCAACGCTTATGGTTGAAGAAGGTACGCCAGATATGTTTTCGCCTGCGAACAAACCAGAATAAGTTCAATTTTTACAGAATCGGAACAACCGCCCACGGAATGACCCCATCTCCAATACGTATAGTGAAGGATGAAAGCGACACCCGAACTTCTCATGGGCACAACAGAAAGGTCCACCTAAAAGAACAATGGGACAACAACAACAAAAACAATACGGTAATCATTCTAACTTTTCTAACTCTTCTCAATTTAACAATGTTTATCGTCCTCCACGCTACAATCAAAGGAAGTTTGATGAAGGAAAATCCGGGGAAAAGAAACCAGGGCTAGAGGACATGATGATAAAGTTCATGTCTAAGATGGATAGCACTGTTGATGGATTAGATGGTACGGTAAGTATGGTAAAAGCAGCTACTGATCAGAACACAGCCTCGATAAAACTCCTTGAAAGGCAAGTGGGGCAAATTTCTGAAGCCCTACAAAATCGAGCTCCCGGACAAACGTGTTTAGATCATATAAGCCAAATTCTTGAATGTTGAATGATTGAGACCGACCATTGAGGGGAGAATCTTATGATAGTGATGTGACCATAAAGGGAAGACCGAGAAAAATTATGCCTAGGGACATTAGTGGAGACCACCCAATAGTGAGATTTGAGCCTAAAATGACGTACTTCATTGCGAGGGATTAAAACACATAGTTCTGATACAGTTTTTCGAATTCCTTGTCGTGGTTATAGATTGATCTCGCTATAATTTTGCATTGAGTAGCAAAGACGACCATCGGGATATTGGGTAAGGGTATAGTAACCTCATCGTGTGGACCTTAAGAAATGATTCCAGGCATTGTGTGCATTTTTAAGCCCGTATTTATCTATCGCCCTTTGACCGATTGTGTGTGCACCCAAGCCCCTTTGAGGCCAAACACTCACCAAACGTTTCAGTTCGAACCCCACCATTAAACCCTAGCCAAAGCCTTAGCCAACCCTTATCCGACAATGTGTCAGTCATGAGCGGGAATAAACAGTGAAAATGAGAGCAGAAAAGAAAATGCAGGCCAGTCAGAAAGAGAGCTGGAAAAAGAACTGGAGTCAATCTGACCCAAGAATTAGAAAAGAGGGCCAATGTTTCCCCACACAAAAAAATAGAGAAAAAGAAAAAGTAATATATAGAAGTGCTACAAATAAATAAGAAGGTCAAAGCGACCCTAGTGATGACAAAAAGGGCCAAGTGATAGAAGAAGAAGTGAGAAAAGTTCAGAACTGCTCGAGGATTGACACATTCATGATTTTTGATCCGTTACACCCTTCATTTCATAGCCAAAACCTTAGCCCCATTACAACCCAACAAAAGACCTGGATGATCTTCTGGAAAATGTAATTATGGTTTACTATTACTTTTACCGATAGTCCTTGTCTTGCTACTTAATTCCCTCATGAGATCACTTTTATTTCGACATTAGTGCGTCTTTCAGTGAGTTGTCATGTGAATTCCCTAGTATTATTGTACATAACTTCCAAATACATGACAACATGTGTGACAGCCTAGGTTCGAGTGCATAGAGAGTATCCCGTGAGGTAGGGTCAAGGAAAAATGTTTTCCCTAACATGCTTGGACCTAGTAATAACTTAGTGCGATCGAAGCAGTCGTGAGTTCAACTCACAATGGAAGGGTATCGGTCAAACGAGATAAAGATGCGGTAAGGGTGAGATAGGCATTCACTGGTATGGGTAAATAGGTGTGCAATACGTGTTTTCGATTGGAAATTATGCAGTTGTTGATTCATTAATGTTTGCTTTTATTCCTTTTTATCGCTAATTTGCTTGAGGACAAGCAACGCTCGATTTGGGGTTGTTGATAACGCCAATTTTTTGCGTTATTTCCGGGCCACAAACCACTGGGAGTGGCTTGTTTTGAAGCAAAGCGGTGGTGTTTTCATAGTTTTCCAGTGAAATGTGCAGGTATTCCGGGAAAAAAAGCTACAGTCGAGAAACAGAGCGGAAAAGAGCAAAAAAAAGCCCAAAAATGAAAAATAGAGGAAGCCTAAGTCCAGATCCGATTCTGAACCCGTACCTGGACCCGAGCCTCTCAGCAACACGCGTGACCTAGCATGCGACCTCAAGCCACAGCGCAGGCCGCGCAACCCTCTGTTCAATCTTTATTCTTGGCGATTTCCAGAATTAGGGTATCTCGTTTTCGGTGCGACGGAGGGATGGGAGGAGGCGATTTTCAGAGGAGAATTCACTACTTTTAAGCCACGATAGAGAGACGACTGAAGTGGAATCAACAACCATTAACGGATTAGAGCCGAGAGAAGGGAATCCATCAATACTACACTCACGTTCATGAACACGATGTTTTCACAATTTGATTTCTATCCTTTTCTTGAGTTTTTATCCACTCCCAACATGAAATAATCTTTCGATGTTGGGGGTTGGAATGACTATGGTTTGATTAGAGATGGAATGTAACCGAATAATTCTATTGGTTGGACCTATGAAGTATGTGATTTAAGTTTTCTTATACAATTGTAGATTGATCTCCTCCAATTGATTTCATTGTTTTTGATTAAGTTTGAGAGAATTAGTTAATGACTATATCTGATAATCATGTGCCAAAAAGGAGATTTGGGTAGAGATAGCCGAATCACCCTTTCGTCCTAAACATTTCTGACCTAATGTGTTTTTAACGCCATAGGTGGAGATCGAGAGATAAAACTTGTGGGTTTTAAATAAGATTTGTTGTTGCTTGAGAAAGAACAACGGTGATTCTTCAAGAACTAGGGTTCATAAAAAAACTGGTAATAATTGTTCGGGTTTATTGTTCGTTGAAGGAATAACCATAGGAATTCCAACCGTCAACCTTTTCTCTATCAAAGTCCTTTCTAAGCTTTTCGTAAATCGAATTTAGTTTGGTTAGTCTTAAATAATTCCTAAACCACAACCCAAAATTTCGATTGTTCAGTTAATAGCGAGGATAGTAATTGTGATACTCAGTTCCTAGTTCCCTTGGCTCGATACTCGTACTTTCAGTACTATTATTTGATTCGACCCGTACACTTGCGGTTAGATTAGTGGGGGTGTAAACCCACCTATCACTACTCATGCTTGAAAGTAAATTACAATAAATGTAAAGGACATAAATTAAATGCATAACAGAAATATAAATGACAGAAATTAAAGACAAGAATATAAAGTGCAGAATATAAAAGTAATAGAATGGAGCAGCAATGTTGCCAGTAATGCTGCAACACTCTACTACTATAGATGTAGATGAGAAAAGAATTAAAGATTCAAAAGTAAATTGCATAAAACTTAAAAAGTAAACTACAGAGTGAAATTCACATCAGTTTGTGGCTGATGGAAGATGATCTAAAACAATACCCAAGAACCTCTATTTATACAAGCAAGAGATGGCAAAAGGGTAATATCAAAATGAGATCTAAAAAGTACACTACTTGTACTTTTGCCTACAAAACCTTATCTCTAACAAATAAAATGTACAATTCCCATTACTTCCCAAAGAACATCAGATTTAATTCTTGACCAAACTGGTTGGAGTTGGATTGCTTAGTTTGCTCCAAAAGTGAAGTTGCCAAGTCATCAATCCACTCTATCTTCTAAAATCCAACGTTGCGGGAATGTTGGCAACAACATCCTGCAACCAAGTTCATATTAGCCTTCCTTTGTAGTAAAAACAGGTAAATCAAATACTTAGCTCCATGAATCAAAATAAGGAAAATAAAGGAATAAAATGACTCAAAGGTTGGGATAAAATAAAATAATCTATCTAAACGAGAGGAAAAAAGCACTTTATGCATTGAATAACCAATGCATATCAACCATCGTACAAACTTCAAACATTTTCGGGTCCCATATCGTAACCCAATCTTCCATTCGGTTCTACCAAACAATGCTTATAACTTCGACAACCCCAAATAGCTTTTATACACCAAGCCTCCAAGTTAGTGCCTCTGTTCTCTTGAATACACATGGTGTTGATTTTATTAGAGAAACATAACTCCTTTAAACAATTGTGCTTTACCTCCTTTCCAACCCTATTCACATTTTGGAAAGAAGTTCTTTAACCTGTTTTTCAAGACCTCTAATTTGGAATCCCACCTTAGATCCAACTTCCATTGTTTCAGATCCTAAGAGCAGGCCGACATCCAAACCCGTCCTACTTCGTCCAGTGGCATTGTCCATTATTATGTCGACTAACAATATCTTAATGCTAGCATTAGATCTAAAAATCATACCATTCTCCAAGGTTCTAAATGGAGTGAGGCATGGCGTGGCGGCGAGGTCAAGCCTCAAGCCTTACGAGTTACGGCAAGGCCATGGCATTTTCCAAGGCATGGCTTAAGGCGGAAAATATGTATATGATATATATGTATATATGTGTGTATGTTAGTGTCTTGAACAATAAATATTAAGTTATCAACAATTTAAATTCATATACAACGATAAACACAAGAAATTTTAAATTCTAATCGATACTAACGAGCCAATTTGAATCGAATTTCGAAATACATAGATTCGAAAATCGAAAGTACACAAGTTTGTAACACCATAACGTGCCTTGGCGTGCCATTGCAGCATAACGTGCCATGGCGGCCAAGGCGGGCCATGCCATAACGCGCCATGGAGTGCCATGGCGCGCCATAACGAGTTTCATGCCTTATCTCGACGCCAAGGGGTATAACGTGGCGGCAAGGCTGCGCCTCGGCGCGTTTTTTTATAACATTGCCATTCTCCATCCCCACTTCTTGAGCAAACTGATACTTCATCCTTGATCGCCCCAGAAATCTTCACGTGCATACATCTTGTTACACCATTTATTTTATTTTGCAACTACATGGAGGAAAGAGATGTTTCATCTTCTTCCAAATTCTTTTGTTATCGGTCTGGATAGGAGTCTCCTTTTCAAAACTTACTGCCTCCTTGTTCCTCTCTCTAATCTAATCATCTTGTAAACTTCCAAGGGAGTTGTCGAGTTTCCACTTTGCGTGACACCTGGTAATGAAGCCTTATGAGGCAGCAAGCTTTCATTTGATTTAGCAATCTTATTAGGCTGCACAACGATCGCTGAGAATGGCCCATTGGATTCACCATATTTTCAGCCCACTCTCCCCCCCAGGCCCAAGTAACCTATTTAAATGCAATCCATTTGGATCAAATCCACTAGCATCAACACCTGGATCATTTACCTCACGCGCCTTTATTCAAGGACCCCGTACCCCAGATGAAGAGTTAGCTTGAACACTCCTCTCATGCAAGACATAATCATCAAGGCATTTAATGTTTCCTTCAATCGAGACGTCTGCCCGAATTTTCGCCTTTTCTAGATTCACGTCTGTCGACTGTTCTCTCTCCTCTGCAAGTTTCTCTCCTATCTCCGGTGATTTCTCCGAAGCCACCACCGCATTGCTCAGCTGTCTCCCCCGATCAATTGTTCCTTCTTCTTCCATGTTATCGTCTCAATCCTCTTCGTTGCTTCCAGACTCCGAGTAGGTTTCCGACTTATTACTTGCAAAGGAACTGAAGAATTGAGGAGATTCGTTAGCATCTTTCATAACTAACACATGCACATATCTCCCGTCCACACTAATCCTCATCCTCTCGTTAATGATGTTGTTGTTGGACGATAAAAGAATCATCTTCTCTACCACCATGTGTGTAGTCTCTGCAAAGATATTCTCCAGAGATAAAACCTCCTCTCATTCCTTATCAATTTCCATAAACGATTTCTCACACCAGACTTGTCGTGGTAATCCAACAACGCTAAACAAATCCAGTCTTTCGTCCATAACGAACTCAGATTTCCAAAACTCCAGGGTAACAACTATTTTTTCCAACCCGGCTTCTTGTTGCTAACGAAATCTTCGGCCACCTGCTGACTTTTGAACTTCATTAGAACGAATAAACCTTTCAGAAAACTAACCCAAAACTCCGGCCACCCAACCGAGATACATAGTTTTTTGATTTCTGAGGACCTCTATGGAGGAAACCTTTCCAGCTAGATTACCTTCAAGGGATCTCCTTCGAGCTTGTGAGAACTGCAGCCTAACAGCCGGTAAATCTACCTTCTTTCTATCTTCTTCTCTGACTTTTGTCCTAGGCTCCCCGGTTGAGACCTTGACAATTTCGGTAAAGGATTTATTTTTCCCATAATATGTTATCTTCTTCGGGTCAACCTATTGAGGCTTTATTTCATTGGAAAATTTGCCATCCTTTTTAAGGGCCTTCCTTCCATATTTAACTAGATTTACTCTTAGCTTGAAGCATCTGAACCAAATAGTATCTAGATTTCTTTCTAGTTCCTTCACGTGTCGAACATTAAGGAATCTAGCAAACCCAAATCTACATCCCCCTGCACTTCTTTTCTTAGCTATAAAGACATTCACCAACCTCCGTACTTGACTAACACTTTGCACAGTCGCATCTCCTCCATATCACTTGGAAAATTTGACAGAAAAGAGGTTGTGACTTTACCTCTCATCAGATCATCACCCAATGGTAGTTGCACCTTGTGCTTGTCTCTGACTCCCTCCTACACTCTACAGTTTCTCCTTCATGCTCCTCTGTATGAACTCTTGCTTTCTGTTACAAATCGCTACTGATTATCAAGAAAGCTGGAACTGATTATTCACAACCTTGGCTTTCGAGAGGCCAAAGAACTCTCCCTAAGGGTTAGACCCAATTTATTACAAAACATATGCTTCAACGATTCTACCGTCATTCTATTTATACTTCTCCTTATACCCCACTTACCTGGCCTATTGAATAACTTACCACACCCACAATTGACTAATTGACTCTACTATCTATATGTGTAACAATACCAGCCCCCAAACATCCACCTTGTCCTCAAGGTGGAAAGAAAAAAATAAAGAAATTGGGTTGTTGCTCTTTCGTCGAACTGCAACAATTCAGGTGTCTTGTTTATTGCTTTCAACTGATTCATCACGTTCAAAAGACCGGTGCTCTGGTTTCCTCATACCCAAATCGATAAGTTCATCCGCTTTTGATCACGTTTTCCTTTTTCAGCGTATCTTCTTGCAATTTGATCAACACTTTCATCTGTTTCTTGAATATCAGAAAATTTCCTTTTATTTATTTGGCCACCACCAGTACCATGCTCCCCTCCACAAATTTCCTAAACTTTACTTCTTTACTAAATGTATGATCATTGGCTAATTCCAACTGGGTTCCCACCCACTTTAATTCCTCAGATCCACGTTTTACTTTTCTGGACAACCACCTTGCCTGCTGGAATTTCACACTTATCATTCCCTTATTTTTTTCCAAATAAGTACCCCTTGGTTTTGAGTGTGTTCTAGAGGCTTGAGGTCACACTTGAAAATAGTGAAGCTAGGAACCCTAGGGATCGATGCATCAAACTATGAAGAATCCTGATGTGAAAGGAGAAATATGATTTTGTAGGAGACTTACTCGTGACCGTGAAATTCATACGTCAGTGTATTATTGACACTTTTAGGGCTTGAAAAATAGTTCGATTGAGTTTTCGGGTTTATGAATAGAACATAAATCTGGGCTTCACTGGAGCATTTGAAGCCCTATAGAATGAATAAACCCGTGGTTTTTCTTTGAAACGTACATATGGTCGTTCCTAAAAACAGCAACGGTTGTCTCACCATGGAGGACTGATGAAGAAGGTGGTGGATGCTGGGATGATGGTGATAACAGCAGCCACAATGACAATGGCAGCGGCGGTGGTAATGGTGGTGGCGGCGAAAAACGATAGTTGTTTCCCAACCAAAATCTCCTTTTGCTGCAATCACTTGTACCCTCCACCCACTTCTTGTTCCCCTTCTTATCTTTGTCGATTGTCAATGCAACCTGGAACAATCTCTTGCATATTCTTCGTTTCTTCTCTGCCGAAGCTTTCTTTGTTGTCGATTTACTCTTCACCCTTGATTTCATCTTTGCCTTCCTTTTTTTTATAACAGAATCTTGGAATCTTGAAAACGAAGCGTTGATATGGGGTTAGGGTTTCAAATCTTGATGGGTTCATCGATCTTACCATGATTGGTGACTTCTAGAACGAATCTTCTTGTACTTCATCTTCTTTGATCATTTGTTTCACAGTCTGAAAATTGCCTTTCATTGAATTTAACTCTGATTTCAACGACCTTAGATCTCCACCATCTTGTTGAAATTGGCGAGCAAACTCTTGGTCATCTCCAAGATCAACTGCTCTGATACCATTTGTTACAAATCGCTACTGATTATCAAGAAAACTGTAATTGATTATTCACAATCTTGGCTTTCGAGAGGCCAAAGAACTCTCCCTAAGGGTTAGACCGAATTAATTACAAAACAGATGCTTCAACGATTCTACCGTCATTCTATTTATACTTCTCCTCATACCCTCACTTACCCTGCCTATTGACTAATTGAACACACCCACAATTGACTAATTGACCCTAGTATCTATATGTGTAACACTTTCCTGCCATCCTCTTTTCCTATTGAAGACCTCTTGCCATTCTTCTCCTCCTTTGATCTCCATTCTCCCTGAAGGAAAAAAAACTCTATTTGGTTGTAATACAACAATTTTTCTATCCTATTCTCTTACATATGTTATGACACTTGAATTAATGTCTTATAAATTAGTTAATAAGATGATTTATTTTTTGTGTTCTTAAATTGATCAAATTTGCCTGTAGAAATCGTTTTGCCTAACTTGATCTTAAGAGCTTATTGTAACTACTACAAAATTGGTTTTATTTATGACTAAAATTTCTAAGTGTTCTAGTGAAATACTTTATAAGACTTAGGTTTATAGGACCAAACCAAAAAAATCATATCTAAAAGTGTTACATTAGGTTTATATGACGCTTTTATGTGTTTCGACAAATTCTGTATGACATTTTTAAAATAAGATGTCGTATTAGTTATTTTATATGACATTATTTAAAAAACTGTCCTATAAAAAGGTGGGTTTATATGACACTTCTAAGAATTATTTAAAATAAAAGGTGTTCTATAAAGTAGCTAATACGACAATTATTTAAAAATGTTCTACAATTTTTGTTAAGACGTCAAAAAATGTCTTATATACCTATTGTAACTCTTTTAGATATATATTGTCGTATAGTCTGGTCTTATAAACTTAAGTTCTATAAATTATGTTATTAGCAGACTTAGATATTTTATATGTCCTATAAAACCAATTTTATTATAGTATATCATATTAGACGCACGAAAGTTAGTCCTAAATATTTAAAAGTGTCGTTAAGCATTTTAATTTATTAGAACACCCAATACATTTGTATCTCATATATAAGATACATACATTAAGGGGCCGTTTACCTAATCACTTACCCGAGTAAGTGTTTACCGGTAAAATTCAATACTATCACTTAAGATGTCGTATTAGTTATTTTATATGACATTATTTAAAAAACTGTCCTATAAAAAAGTGGGTTTATATGACACTTCTAAGAATTATTTAAAATAAAAGGTGTTCTATAAAGTAGCTAATACGACAATTATTTAAAAATGTTCTACAATTTTTGTTAAGACGTCAAAAAATGTCTTATATACCTATTGTAACTCTTTTAGATATATATTGTCGTATAGTCTGGTCTTATAAACTTAAGTTCTATAAATTATGTTATTAGCAGACTTAGATATTTTATATGTCCTATAAAACCAATTTTATTATAGTATATCATATTAGACGCACGAAAGTTAGTCCTAAATATTTAAAAGTGTCGTTAAGCATTTTAATTTATTAGAACACCCAATACATTTGTATCTCATATATAAGATACATACATTAAGGGGCCGTTTACCTAATCACTTACCCGAGTAAGTGTTTACCGGTAAAATTCAATACTATCACTTATTTCCCGGGTAAGGCTTTAGTCCACCAAAATGGCATCGTATGCAACTATTTAGCCGGTAAGCGCTAATCGTGGTAAGAGCCATTGCACTTACTTACCGGGTAAGACTCTCGGTCCTTGCTTTCGACTCTCGGTCATTGCTTCCTCTCTTACCGGGTAAGATTCTTAATCCTTGTCATATTCATCCGGTAAACTAATTTGACTTGGTAAACACTTACCTGGGTAAGCGTTTTGTAAACCGCCCCAAACATTATAAATGTATGTATTGTTTGGAAGAATCGTTATGAAGATGGGGAATTTAAAGGGGGATTCCTTAAGTTGAGGGTACAAGGAGTAAAAGACATATTAAGCAGAAAAGATTAAACATATTTTCTTTGGAATTTATCTGCAAAGGAATTCTCTTGCTTCAATAAAATTCCCTTTTTATTTATTTACGTTTGCATGACTTGACCATGTGCTTAAGATGCCCCTTCTTTATTTCGATCTTAATTAAAAAGTAGTATTTTTTTTAATTTTCCTCTCAAATAATTAATAATATATATATATATATATATATAGGGTCTTAATCAAATGAGAACTGTTTATTTTGTGGTAACCGTAAGAACCAATGTGAGCCACACATTTAAAATAACTAATATAAATTTTAAATAAATACAAAAGAGTGTTTTAGTAAATTTGTTTCCTAAATCTAATTAAATAATTAAATCCTAAAATATCTCCCTATATTCACTATTCAGTGTACGTCTCTCTCCTCTCCCTCACTTTTTCTATCTACCAAATAACAAAACCCTAAGAGCCTCCATACCTTCATCACAACCGTCGCACACCCCATCCCCATCGGCGATCGTCTCTCTCCTCTCCCTCACTTTTTCTCCCTCACTATCGTCGTTGGCGGCAGTGGTGGTGGTGTTGTCGTTGGTGTTGCTTCTGATCGGGAGGAGTGTGGGTGGTTGGAGGTGGTGAACCTATGGCATCACAGTTTGCTTTCTTGACGGGGATGAGCTTGGTGCTTTCATTGTCCTCGTCGGCACCGTTTTGGTCTACAACACCACCGCCAATAGTTCTTTTACCACCGGCGGCCATTCCCGTCCCCCTCCCTCGACCACCATCATCAACGGTATGTCAACCTCGTCTCGTCCGCCTCTCTATCTCTACCCCAGAAACAGATCTGGGTATCACAACGGGTATCACAACAACGTATAGTGGGTATCACATCTGGTATAACAGTAGAGTATCACAATGTATTTTCTTTTTTACGAAGTGTATCACAAAATATCATGTGGTATTGCTTTACTAAGTGTATCAAATTATGTTTTTTTCTTTAGTTTTGTTATGTTGTTAAGGGTATCACAATATATGAGGTTTGTTTGTTTTGTAGATCTATGTTTTATGGAATTTTTCATGTATTATGCTCAAAGGTAACACATGGTTACAGTGGGTATCACATTGGTATCACAAATGTTCTTGGAGTATTACCAAAGTAATGAATGTGATGCTGAATTGGATGACAATGGGTATCACAGTGGTATCACAAAAGTTCTTGTATGTATTTTCGGTATCACGATTGACCGGAGAGAGAGGAGAGAGGAGAGAGGATATTTTACAATACCTAAAATGCCCTTTTATTTAAATTTCAAACAAAATTACCAAAATTAATAATTTCCTAATTTATAGCTTAATATGTGGCTCACATTGGTTCTCACAGTTACCACAAAATAACTAGTTCTCCCTTGAATGACCCCCTATATATATATATATATGTGTGTGTGTATATATATTGGTTTTCTTAAATAAAAATCTCTGGTTTTAAATTATCATCTCTTATGCATGTTCACTGATCACGTAAATACATATTATCAAAGAAAAAAATATAAACTTAAATTAAATAACACATAAATACATATTATCAAAGAAAAAAATATAAACTTAAATTAAATAAGATAAAAATATATAAAATCTGACATGTCTTAATCCATTGAGTCTGCGTTTGGTTGCAGGACAGGACAGACAGACAGGACATGACAGAACAGAACAGGACAGGACATAACAGAACAGTTGTTCAGCGTTTGGTAGAACATAACTAAACTGGACAGAACAGAACAAGACTGACAAAATGACCAATTTACCCCCAGTGAGTTATTTAGTGTTTTTTTATGAAATAATCAATATAAATGAAAATTAACAAACAATATTTAAACATTCAAAAACATCAAACATTAATATTTATAAAAAAAACTCAAATTTATAAATCAAACAACATAAACTTTTTACCATCAAACAATTATATAGCAAAAGACCTAATAACGATGTTCAATGTTTACCATTGCGTACCGAAAGACTAAAACACAAAAGTTCATTGTTTACCATTGTCTAGTAAAAGACCTAAACACAAAAGTTCAAATTTTACCAACTCACACCAATCACATGCCTAATTTTTGAAGAACGGTTGTCACGAATGTTGGCTTGAACTCATCATCCATGTCATTCCAAAGACGTAGTTGAATTGGGTTATCTGCAAAATACATACCAATAGCCACACATTGGCTTGCATCAAAACCCATCTTCTTTAACTCCACGGGCATAGTTCCCAAACCCGGAGTTCCTACAACCGATACCAATTTACTCATTTCCTCCGATACCGTGTTGAACCCTTTTTCAATCATCTTAATTACATCTTCGGCGACATTGGACTTTCTTTTTCTTTTTCTTGATGATGCTTCTCCTTCATGTGGAATGGGTGACGTGGAAGCGGCATTAGAAGGATTGGATAAAGGCACGGTAAATTCTTCAGTCTCGGCCCCGACTTCGCTCTCTAGATTGATGTGTTCTATTGCATCGGCGGCAGATTCCGCCAATGATCCCGTTGCTCGATCTCTTCCAAATACCGTTTTCAGACGCTCATATTGGGGAAACGGTTTGTTGGCGATATAGTTCTTGCTTGGATGTTTCTATCAAAACAAACCAAAAATGCATAAATATATATATATATATATACATATGAAAATTAATTTTTTTTTGAACGACAATATATTAAAAACCACAAAAACCAATTATAAAGTACAAAGCAATTAGCCAACACAATGGCAACCCAAGTGCAGCAGTCCATATGAAAATTAAATACCAACGAATTATATACAAAATATAAACATTACCTTTAAGTATTCCTCCAACACTTGCGCATCCACCGTTACGCATTGACGCGCATCATCCCAACCGAACCCGCTTGTATTCAACATGTCATAAGCGGCTGAATATTTGTCTATGAGCCGCTTCATCTTGTTTTGAACATGTTTTGATGTTATAGTGAGGTCCGGAATTTTTTCACGCATTTTTAACACAATTTGCTCATGTATGCCGGTCCGAAAACTCCCATTATCACCCCTACCACCCGAAGCAACGATCTCTTGTAGTATGCTAATCAACAAATCTTCTTCTGCGATGCTCCAATTTCGTCTTTCCGCCATCTTTTCAATTCTGAAATAAAAATCCAAACAATAGAAAATGCAACAATAATAAAAAAAAAACATACATTCCGATAACGTTTTAAAAGTCAACAATAATTAAAAAAAACATACATTCCGATAACGTTCTAAAAGTCAACAATAACTTAAAAAGACATACATTCCGATACGTTTTAAATAACATAGTACATAATAAATAACTATCTAGTTGACATCCACGATTGAAACATCTCTTGCGCTATTTCATCTCTCCATTGAGTCCACTCATTACTTGATTCAACAACGTCAATGGATTCAAACATCTCTTCCCCGATAGGCATATCTTCCCCGATAGGCATATCGTCTAGTGTGATTGTCGTGTTTTCCTCAGGATCAAGAGCCATGTACATCCTAATAAAATTGTGTAGCAAAGCACAAGCAATGACCATTCGTCCTTGAAGTTTTATTGGATAAAAAGAAGGACTTCGTAATATGGCCCAACGTTTCTTGAAGATACCAAAACACCTTTCTATGATATTCCTAGCTTGTGAGTGCTTCATGTTAAAATATTCTTCCTTATTCGTAGGCGTATGACCAATGTGTTCCCACTCTCGTAAATGATACCTAGTACCTCTATATGGTGCCAAAAATCCGTTGCCATTGACATATCCTCCATCGGCCAAATAGTAATTACCCAATGGGACCTTTAAACCATTATTTCTAGTAACCGCATCTCGTAGTACTCTAGAATCGGTAGCTGAACCTTCCCAGCCGGATAAAACATAGACAAATTTCATGTCCCGAGTGCATGCACCTAATACATTAATCGCAATATGTCCCTTTCTTGTTCGATATCTTGGTTTATCCGACTCAGGTACGGTCACTTCAATGTATGTTCCGTCTATTGCTCCTAGACAACCCTATAAACAAAATAAGTTGGTTTTAACTAAAATAATTAAATGTTTTATACAACAAAGAATAAAATAGGTTAACGGTGATTACCTTAAACAATTTCCATCTTCTATCAGTACAATCATCTTGAACCGGGGTTGGTTTGGCAAATAAGATGTCTTGCAACCGCAATAAAGCACTTAAAACTCGATGAACATACCTACTTATTGTTTCACCCGACCTATAAAATCTAACTTGAAGACATCTATTTTTGGTGTGATGTGCTAATATGTTTACAAATAGAGCAACTTGCTCCTCAATCGTCACATCACCATCTTCTAATAGACCACCACGAGTTTTTAACAAATCACACAAAATGGCAAATGCATTCCTATCCATTCGTAACTCATTTATGCAAACAATGTCGCTTTCACATGTGATACGTTGGATTTATGTCGATCTACTTTGAAATCTAGTGAAGGCTCTTTGCCTTAAATTTCTCCTCTCATGATGTATTTGTTCATATTCTATCAACCAATTTGCAACATTTGACAAAACTATGAGCAAATTAACGTAAGCCTTCAACACCTTAACAACTACAATTAGATGGTTACGATCCATGGCTACAAAGCAAAAAGAAAATCACACATCAACGATATGAATAAAATCAATAAAATGTTCATACTATATTCGAATATTGCTAAGAAGTAAACATATAATAAGCAAATCGAAGATTTTTAAATTAGTTTATCAAAAGATGCTGTTTAATTATAAGTAATAGCTAGAGAGAATTTTCAAGAAATCTTGATATATAATCTAGCTAACTCTTAAAAGTCTCATCTCATATCAAAATATACCCAATCACACCCTCTATAATCACCTGAAATCAAATCCAGGTGGGATTAACCCAAGATTAGTATCATTGATCATGTTTTCTTTACAACAAACATGAGATCACTTCTTCAATTTCATCAAAATTCCTTGAGAACTCAAAGATCTTAATTATTTCTAGGAAAAGCAAATCGAAGAGCAAATCGAAGAGCAAATCGATATCAGAAAATCGAAGAGCAACTCGATTTCAGAAAATCGAAGACCAAATCGATTTCAGAAAATCGAAGACCAAATCGATTTCAGAAAATCGAAGAGAAAATCATTCAGATATGAAACAAATCGAACAAGCAGGTTTGAAGAGCATAAATCGAACAAGCAGGTTTAGAAAGATACGAAATCGAAGCATCCAAAATCAGAAAATCGAAGCATAAATCGAAACCCTTGCCAGAAAATCGAAGCCTAGAATGTTACCTGGAAGAATCGACTGAAGAACGATTGCCACAAATCGAAGAAGAAGTAGTAGTAATGGAGGCGCATTAGTAGCGATGGAGGCCGTGAAGAGAGGAATCGTATCTGATTAGGATTTAGAAATGGGCATTTTGGTAAAATAAATCTTCTGTTCCATCGTGTTCCACCGATTTTGAGGGAACACGCGTGTTCCAATTTAGTTCCATCCAGTTCCTGTCTGTTCCTCTTTAAATCATGCCAAACATGGGACAAGAACCCTTGTTCCTGTCTGTTCCTGTCCTGTCCTGCAACCAAACGCAGCCTGATGGAACAAGTTTGAGATATGAAGTTTTAGGACTATAAATTTTTGAACGGATAAAAAATGTGTTGTCCCAAAATTCCATGTCTCAATCATGTTTCACCAATGATATTAATTAAGATACGTCAGATTTTATATAAATCTTGCAAACTTATAAAGTAGTTTTTTATGTGTTGTTTCACAGGCGCCCACACACACACACACACGCACATACATAGATAATAAAGATGGTCCATGAAGATGAAGAAGATGAGTAGAAATGCATTGCCTTACACTCGATCTATGTATGTATATATACCATGAAGAAACATTCGATCAATCAAATCCAATAACTTGATATAATACTAAAAGGGCACATTGATATTATCAATAATTACCAATTACAACTTATCAAATCTTAGTTATTTAAAATCTAATTGGTTACGAAATATTTTAAAACTTTCTATGGTTATCCAATCTATTTCAAATGGATATCAACACCCCTCGCCATCTTTGTGCAACTAAAACAAATTCAACAAGTTTAAGTAAAAATAATGTGACAATTGATCGATGAATGCAAACATAGAGTCGTAACTTCAGATCCACTGGTTTTAACGTTTATCACCCACAGAATGCCCTAAATTTGTAAACTAGTGTAAATTCTTTATCATATGGCATGCATGCACAAAGACTAGTTTCTTATCATAGCTTTTTAAAACATTCTTTTCTTGATTTTATTTTTTGAAGTATATGATATTCATATAGGCAAATGCAACAATTAAATTTACACACCCTCCTCATCTTTGGTGAGGTTTGAATCCCTGACCTCCTACGAGAACAAATGCTCCCATACCGCTAGGCCAAAGGCCCTTTGGTTCTTTTCTTGATTTTTGGCTTTGGCATTTGTTGGTTTATTTATTTTTGAATATTTTAACACACACATACACATAAATATTCTATATATAAATGTTCAAGTTCATTAGAGATTCTTCTGACTGTACTCCAAGGTTTCCCAAAATTAATTGAAATGCATACAAACTGACTCGAACATCCACGATTAACACACACACACACACACATATATATATATATTCCATACATATTTGCCATTTTTTGAAATCCAAGAAAAGATTTCCAAACAAGTACATCTAGGTATGTACAACAAAGACAAGAACTTAGGGTTTTTTTCGAAATCCATAATCAAGTAGACAATTTAACACATAATGTACAAAAATATTCGTAATTTAAAATATTTAATTAGGGGAAAGGACTTAACTATAATATAAAAATAAATAAGCCAAAATACATACTTGGAACTTTGATCCAAGGAAAATAAATAAATTATAAATTTTGATGTTTAGTTGTCTAATGGAATTTATTGGGGCATGTACCAAACTATTAAAACCACTCAATCATTAGTTTAAAAAACAAAATGAAAAAATTATATAATATATAAATTTTTTGTTATATATTTAAAAGTCTAGTGATGTCCATATCTTGGCATATACCAAACTTTCACTAACTCATATAAAATAAAACATGATTTAATTAAGTGCTATATGTATAATAAATACAAAATATGGTATATATATAATGTGTGTGTGTGTGTAAGAGAGAGAGTTTGTTGTTTGTATCATATTTCATTTAGTCCCAAAATTATTAGTATTATAATGTGCTACCAAATAAATAAGTTATCTCATCAGCTTATTTTTGTAGTTTTAAGATTAAAAAATATTATACAATTGAATATATCGTCTTGTTTTTTTTTCGGTTAAAATATGTAGCGAAGAACATCATTAACGGTTTAAACGCGAAGGATTAAAGTTTCTTCGTAAAATTATGTGATTGATGTTTTTCTATTGAAAAGTATGTAATTAAAATAAATCTAGAAATATATCAATAAATATTTATATTTTTTTTGGTAGAATTGTTTCCCATTAAGCATATTATGTGTTCATGTATACACTTTTTAATTGTAAACATGAACTTTTCTCGATCATCCACTTCTATTGAACTAACAACTTACATTAAATAAAGTTTTCTAATTAAAATTATTAGTCAATGTGATTAGGGTTAAAAAAATGAAGTTAATTTCAATCCTACGCTTACCTTATTTGACTTTTAACTTTTGATTTTGAACTTAAAAAAGTTTATCTCTTAAAGTTTAAAATAATTTATCTTAAAATTTATTAATACTTTAATCAAACAAATTACATCAAAAAACAAGCATTTCATTATCTTTGATATGCCATCTATCATTCTATATATATATATATATATATATATATATATATATATATATATATATATATAGAGGGAGGTTCAAGGAAAAACCTTAAGTAATTAGAAAACTAAAGAACACCTTTATACACATAGGATTAGACAATCTAATGGTTATTATTAGAATGACAATTTTGTAATTAAAAGGAAACTCAAGGTAAATTATATAACAAGTTATTTTAAGTTGGGGGTAAAATTGGCAAAAAAACATTAAAGGGTTAGATACCACTTCTAAGAAAACCCTACGTCTCCTAACTCAAACCCACCTCTCACATACTCAAACCATTCCCTCTCTCTCTCTCAGCCGCCACCACCACCGTCGACTACCACCGCCGCCGACCGCCACCACCACCACCGACCGCCACCACCGCTGACCTACCCTCTCTTCTCTCTGCCGCCACCACCACCACCACCGTCGACTGCCACCACCTCCGATCTACCGTCTCTCTCTCTATCGCCGCCACCACCGCCGACCGCCACCACCTCCGACCTACCCTCTCTTCTCTGTCGCTGCCACCACCACCGACCGCCACCACCGCTGACCTATCCTCCTTTCTCTCTGCTGCCACCACCACCGCCGACCGCCACCACCTCCGATCTACCCTCTCTTCTCTCTGCCGCCACCACCTCCGACCGCCACCACCAAGTAGTGTAGTTCGGACGCCACTCAACGTCGAGGCCGACGACTAGGCAGTGGAGAGTGGCAGAGTGGATGCGTTCGGTGCCAGCGATCCAGGCGTCGACGATGGTGGATGAGTTTGTGACGGTGGTGGAGATGGTGTGTTCTTCTTCCTCCTTGGAAACAACCATCCACAAGTGGATCTGGCTTTTCCACCTTCTTCTTCTTCCTTGGAAACAACTATGCACAAGTGCATGCTATGCACAAGTGCATATCTATGCATTTGTGCATATCGATTTCTTGTCTGGTTTTCTGATGAGTTATGGAATCGATTTCGATTTCATACGAGGAATTTGCTTTTTTGATCGATTTCGATTTCGTTTGTGTTCTGATTGACGAAGATGACAGATTTGGGTGTTGGATTTATTTTGGATGGAAGGAGATGGAATCAGAGAGGGCTGGAACCGTGAATATAGGTCAAGTAGTGTCAAATTCCTTTAATACCCTTTTCATTAATTTTAATTAGTTTAGGTGTTGATTATTAATGTCCTTTAGATTATGTTCAATCAATGACCATGAGGGTGTTCTTTAGTTTTTCGATTATTTGAGGTTTTCCCCTGAACCTGACCCTATATATATATATATATATATATATATATATATATATATATATTTTACCGTGTAACACCTTTAAAATTGGAAAAGGCAACTACTAAAAGCTTCGATACATAACCAAATGAGGATAAAATTCTCTTCTACAAACCATCATTGGAAACACCTCAAAATTTAAAACGTAAAAACTCTCACAATTAATAACTCAAGTCATAAAACATGACCAAATAAAGTCGGGTGTTACTTAACCCAAATACAAGTTGATATTCCCAAAAATAAATGTGGAAGACTTCACTAAGCAATTCATCTCTCGAGCACTCATCTCTTCATAGTGTCACTAGAACTATTCTCAACCTGAACCTGTTGCACATGCCGACAAATAAAAAGGTTAGGCTAACGCTTAGTGAGTTCAAGAGTTTACATCATGATTAAATAATTCGTTAGACAAAAAGGATGCAACTTAAATCATGATTTCCAAAATTATAAAAACATGAATAAATCTCTATTATTCAAAACATCCCAAATACGGACGGGGTGTAAATCACTACCCATAAAATATGGAAAATATTTCATATAAATATAATACGTCACCGACAACATGGATAAAAGAATACCTGAAACAACACCGTTCAGTGATGGGGAAGACCTGATTTCATCGAATGTGGCGGATACACAAGTTAAACCACAATTATAAGTTACAAGCATGTTTCATGGATGGAAAGGCCTATGACATCAACCCTATCTAGGTCTTTAGTAAATCTTGAACATCGACCTAAACCGGATCTTTAGTCCATGGAGACATCGACTCAAACTGAGTCTTTAGTCTAAGGATACATCAATCCAAACCGGATCTTTAGTCTATTGTGACATCAACCCAAACCGGATCTTTAGTCAAGTGAGGCATCAACCTAAACCGGATCTCTAGCCTAGTGAGACATCAACCTAAACCGGATCTTTAGTCCACGGAGACATCAACGCAAACCGGATCTTTAGTCTATTGAGGAATCAATCCAAACCAGATCTTTAGCCTAAAACCACCAAGTTCAACCCAAACCGGATCTTTACCTTGGGATCTCACCATCCAAAACAAGCTTGTTTAATTTAGAAAGTTACATATGACTCCAAAAGAATAACCAACGCATTCAAATCATGAAATTCCCAAATAAGATGCAATACATGCAACTCATAGCCAAAGCTCTACATCAAGCTATCAAAATCGGACATATGTCCTCAAGACCCAACAGAGTCAAAAACCGAGCCATAAGCTTAAAAGATCAAATGACCATTTGTTAAAAGTTAACATATGCAAATGAAGTGTAACTAACCCACATTATGCAAATACATGCTCCAAGGCATGACTAGCTCAAAACCCCTTCATTGCCATTTTCCAATGAAGTCAAACCATATATATATATATATACTCAAATACTTTATAACATGATAATGTATATAATTCGCAATGGTTTATAAAACCCAAAAAGTACCAAGAGTGCGTAGATGTCAAGTGGTGTTCACTTATGAGACAAAACACTCAAAAGGGCATATTCTCTGTAACATCCCACATTGGTTGGGGAGGGGAACAAAGGTTGCCTTAAAAGAGGAACTTGATACCTCCCCTATCAGACGCGTTTTAAAAACCGTGAGTCCAGGTGTGTGGACAAAGCGGACAATATCTGGTACGGTTGCTTGGGATGTTACAGATGGTATCAGAGCCAGGTTCCGGACTGGTGTGCCAGCGAGGACGCTGGGCTCCCAAGGGGGGTGGATTGTAAGATCCCACATTGGTTGGGGAGGAGAACTAAGGTTGCCTTATAAGAGGGACTTGATACCTCCCCTATTAGACGCGTTTTAAAACCGTGAGTCTAGATGTGTTGACAAAGCGGACAATATCTGGTACGGTTGGTCTGGGATGATACAGATGGTATCAGAGCCGACAACCGAACTATTGTGCCAGCGAGGACGTTGGGCTCCCAAGGGGGGTGGATTGTAAGATCCCACATTGGTTGGGGAGGGGAACAAAGGTTGCCTTATAAGGGACTTGATACCTCCCCTATCAGACGCGTTTTAAAACCGTGAGTCCGGATGTATGGACAAAGCGGACAATATCTGGTACGGTTGGCCTGGGATGTTACAGATTGTAAGATCCCACATTGGTTGGGGAGGGGAACAAAGGTTGCCTTATAAGGGACTTGATACCTCCCATATCAGACGCGTTTTAAAACCGTGAGTCCGGATGTGTGGACAAAGCGGACAATATCTGGTACGGTTGGCCTGGGATGTTACAGATGGTATCAGAGCCGACAACCAGACTGGTGTGCCAGCGAGGACACTGGGCTCCAAGGGGGGTGGATTGTAAGATCCCACATTGGTTGGGGAGGGGAACAAAGTCCTCCTTATAAGGGTGGATGGATACCTTCCTTGCATGAGGCCTTTTGCCTGTCACATGGTGCGGTCTGGGTGCGTCCCGCGTATGCCTGTACGGGCAGGAACAAAACCGTGAGCGGTGCCGGCATGCTGTTATGCAGAGGGTATCCACAAAGCGGACAATATCGTGTACGGTGGACTTGGGATGTTACAGAATGGTATCAGAGCCGGTCACCGGGTCGATGTGTCAGCGAGGACGCTGATCCCACTTAGGTGGGTGGATTGTGAGATCCCACATCTGCTAGGAGGGGGAACGAAGTCCTCCTTATAAGGGTGGATGGATACCTTCCTTGCATGAGGCCTTTTGCCTGTCACAGGGTGCGGTCTGGGTGCGTCCCGCGTATGCCTGTGCGGGCAGGAATAAAACCGTGAGCGGTGCCGGCATGCTGTTATGCAGAGGGTATCCGCAAAGCGGATAATATCGTGTACGGTGGACTGGGGATGTTACAGAATGCTCTGATACCATCTGTAACATCCCACATTGGTTGGGGAGGGGAACAAAGGTTGCCTTATAAGAGGGACTTGATACCTCCCTTATCAGACGCGTTTTAAAGCCGTGAGTCCAGGTATGTGGACAAAGCGGACAATATCTGGTACGGTTGGTCTGGGATGTTACAGATGCTCTGATACCATCTGTAACATCCCACATTGGTTGGGGAGGAGAACTAAGGTTGCCTTATAAGAGGGACTTGATACCTCCCCTATTAGACGCATTTTAAAACCGTGAGTCTAGATGTGTTGACAAAGCGGACAATATTTGGTACGGTTGGTCTGGGATGTTACAGATGGTATCAGAGCCGGCAACCGAACTATTGTGCCAGCGAGGACGCTGGGCTCCCAAGGGGGGTGGATTGTAAGATCCCACATTGGTTGGGGAGGGGAACAAAGGTTGCCTTATAAGGGACTTGATACCTCCCCTATCAGACGTGTTTTAAAATCGTGAGTCCAGGTGTGGGCAAAGCGGACAATATCCGGTACGGTTGGCCTGGGATGTTACAGATGGTATCAGAGCCGGCAACCGGACTGGTGTGCCAGCGAGGACGCTGGGCTCCAAGGGGGGTGGATTGTAAGATCCCACATTGGTTGGGGAGGGGAACAAAGGTTGCCTTATAAGAGGGACTTGATACCTCCCCTATTAGACGCGTTTTAAAACCGTGAGTCTAGATGTGTTGACAAAGTGGACAATATCTGGTACGGTTGGTCTGGGATATTACATTCTCAAATGAAACGTAATAAAGTGCATAACACATCCAAAGCTCCATCTCGAGCTACTAAAATCGGAAAACACCCCAGAGACCGATTTGTGTACAAATCAAGCCTTTAGAGGCAAAATAAACGTTTGGCTAAATACGTGAGCCATCACAGTTACATAAACCAAAATACACCGTTACCCAAAATCTTTGTCTCTTGACTCTCAATTGGACTTCGGCCCAAAATCAAAGGTTTACCATTCCTATAATGTTCATAAGGTCGAGAATGACCAAAATCCACAACTCACACGTTCACATTTTCAAAACGTAACATATCATAAAATTTGCATAATCTTAACAAACACTAAAAGTGTATTTTGACCAAACAACCTCCACTTATGCAATAAATTAACAAAACACTTCATTCGTGATTTATTTATTAATTACCAAAAAATCCCAAATGTGAGTGTTTTACAAGATTTGTAAAGCTCAACACTTCAAATAATCAAAACCCACTAAATAACTTAACAATTGATAATTTTATAAAAAACACATAAACACTTTAAAATAAACATTTTGATATGTACAACGTTTTTACAAATCAACCTGAACTCGCCTTGCTAGATTTAGGCTATATCTACATTTTACCCCAATAAGAGCTCCTTGAAGAAACTTGAATCCACAAGCAATTCCTTCAAACCCTAGATTCAAATGTTTTCCAAACATAAATATACCTGCCCAAGCACGTAGATTCATTCCTCAAACATCTTTTATTAAAATCTCCATTTTGACCAAAACTCCAATTTGACCTAACTTCCCCAAAATCATCCAAACTGAAATTTGAGAAATATAAACACTAGAAAGTCATCAATGTAGCATCTTAAACACATATGAAAGTTTATAAGCAAGGAGGATGAACTCACCACTTAGGTTTTGATGAAAACCTAGAAACTCTATTTTTCTTGAAGATGGAGTTGATGATGATGAACTCTTGATCTTTGCTTCCACTATACCACAAAATACCCTTGGATCTTCCCAAAACTAACACTCTATCCTCATAAAGCTCTCAAAGATGAAACCATAGCAATTTGAATCGCCAAAAACGGAATAGAAATGTGAGAGATATGACCAAATGAAGAAAAAGGCTCAAAATCGGATTTTATGCACTGCAGCCGCCCAAAATGCACCGAGGGCCATATTTCCTCTGCGGAAGTGACATGCTAAAGTGCCAGTGTCACTCTTGCATGCCACTTTAGCCCAGAAGGTACCGAACACTGTTTAAAGAGGCTTGTAATGAAATCTGTCCCAACATTCCTCTTCTTCTTCTCACTTTTCTAGAAAATCTGCAAGGGTATCAAATTTTCCAAGAAAGTTTGATGACTTTGTAGTAGAGGGAAAGGTTAAACATGTGATAGAAAGTTTGTGAATTATTCCTGTCTTAACATTGATAATTTTTGTTTTGTTTCTAGTCTTAACAAATCTGTTGAACTCAAAACGTTTAAAGAGGCTTGTAATGATATTAACTGGATAAATGCTATGAATGAGGAAATGGAAGCCCTTCATAGAATTGATACTTGGAAAGTTGTTGATTTACCTCCTAATAGAAAACCTATGGGGTGTAAATGGATCCATAAAATCAAATACAAGTCTACGGGTGAGATCGAGCGATATAAGGCTATACTCGTTGCTAAAGGTTATAGTCAAAGAGAGGGTATTGACTATGATGAAACCTTTTCTTCGGTAACGGTAAAATGTATTATTGCTTTAGCTGTACAGTATAAATGGAGTTTTTGTCAATTAGATGTTAATAATGCTTTATTGTATAGGGATTTGTCTGAAGATGTTTACATGACATTACCTGAAGGTTATTATAATTTTGATGATCATAAAGTGTGTAAACTTGTTAAATCCCTTTATGGGTTGAAACAAGCTCCTCGCCAGTGGTACGCTAAATTGTCTACTTGCCTTATGGACTGTGGTTTTATTCAAAGTGAAAATGATTACTCTCTTTTTACAAAATTTTCTGGGTCTGTTTTCCTTGCTTTATTGGTCTATGTGGATGATATCGTCTTCATTGGTAATAGTTTAGATGAAATAAATAAAGTGAAAGATCAGCTGAAAAGTCAATTTCTTATAAAAGACTTAGGAAAATTAAAGTTTTTCCTAGGTATTGAAATTTTAGACAGTATTGATGGTGTTTGTATATCATAAAGAAAATATTGTCTAGAACGGCTTGATAATTTTGGTTATCTTGGGTGTAAACCTTGTAGTACACCTATGGATATGAATATGGTGGTTACTGATTCTAGCAGCTCTAGAGATCCTTCTTTGACCGACTTTTCTAGTTATCAAAGATTAATAGGTAGGTTAATTTATTTATTAGCTACTCGATCGGTCTGACATTGCTTTTGCGGTCCATTGTCTTAGCCAATGTATGCATGCTCCTAGACAATCTCACTTGAAAGTTGCCCTTAGAGTGCTTAGATACTTGAAGCTTTCTCCAGGAAGAGGTGTTAGCTTCACCAGGTCAGATATTTTTTGTTTAAAAGGTTTCGTAGATGCTGATTTGGGTAAGTGTCTCTCTACTCGAAGGTCTGTTACTGGTTACTGTTTGTTTCTTAGAAATTGTATGATTTCATGGAGAAGTAAGAAACAAAATACCGTTTCTTGTTCTTCAGCTGAATCTGAATATCGTGCAATGGCTGCAACTTGTCGTGAAATTGTTTGGGCTTTGAAGATATTAGATGATTTACATATAAAAGATTTACTGCCTGTAAATCTGTTTTGCGATAATAAATCAGCAATTCAAATAGCCTATAATCATGTTTTTCACGAACGCACTAAACACATTGAAATTGATGTACATCAAGTTCGACAACTTTGCTGAAATATTTAAAGAGGGGTTCTCTCACATTTAGAACCCATCAGATTCATTTTCTCATTTTTACTTTCTTAAGAGCTACATATTCTCTCTCTAGATTTAGAGTTTTCATCTTATTAGTTATTTCATATTAGTTGCAACTAGTGTAGGTTTGTATTGTATTGAGTTTAATAAAGAGAAGTATCTTAGTACAACTTTGAAGAACCGAATTATATCTAACTATCGTATCACTATAAACAAACATATATGGTTTTTCGACGTTTAAATTACCCAATAATAAAAAACGATAGATTCAACAACTGTTAAATGGGTGCTTAATTAAACCATATGGATGACCCAATGAATCATGTCTTAAGTCTCTTCCCTAAAAGCTAACAAGTATTCATTACCACAACTCCTTCGAGAATTGTGGTACATATGAATGTTGCTACTTAAACCAGAGCAACTAAGCACGTCATTCACCTTCAATAGTAGAATAACGATATGGGCACCACAAGTTCTTGTACTTCCATTTTTTTTAAAAAAAAATGCAACAACAACTGTTGGGAACTGAAGATATGCTAAGTATGGTTAGTACTGCCAGAACAACATTACTACTGCCAGATCAATGTTAGTGCTGCCAGAACAAAGATACTACTGCTAGTTCAAGGTTAGTACTGCTGAGTCATTAATGCTGCAAGAACATGATTAGTACTGCTAGACAAGTTACTACTGCTGGTACATGGTTAATACTGCTGAACAAAGTTAATACTGCTGGTATATTACTACTGCTGGAATATCATTAATGCTGCTGAACAAAAGTTAGTACTGCTGGTGTCTTACGAAAACTGTTAGTACTGCTTGGGCATATCAAACATTACTACTGCTGGAGATTGTTAGTACTGCTTATGAAGAATGAAGGTTAATACTGCTGAGTTTGTTAAGTTTGGTATGCGATACTTTTGGAGACAAAGAAGGAATTGATCAAGATATGTTTAACGAAGATTTAGAAGATCAAGTTACTTTTGATAGTTATCTTGTAATTATTTTTGTATAAATAGACTTCAATAGATAGCTATTATGAGACACATGTGAAAAGGAATTCGATTGTGTTTTAGAGAGAATTAACCTCAAGGTTTTAGAACCCTATTTCTAGAGAAGTAGAAGTCGTCTTGATTGAGCTTGTTCATCAAGATTGAGGTTTGGTTGTAATATTGTGAGTCGAAACAGTGAATACGAAAATTGTGTGTTTTCTGATATTCTGTTCATTGATTGTGAGAATTAAAGTTCTATTCCGCAGATTCTTTAATTCTGAATTCTAAGTATTAATTATCTTGTTAAGATTCGATCCTGACAAGTGGTATCAGAGCTTGTGTTTCTTAGAATTCTACAATCATTATGGAAAATTCTATTGAATCAAACAGTACTTTTGATTGGAGTGATCAAGCAGAAGAGGCAATCCAGAATCATGCACTCATGGCAGAAGTCTCAGATATTCCTACGGAGGTAAAATCTAATCTCTGTTCTTAATCTTGTATAGACACTGTTAAAAGGTATAGAGATCACAATCAGGGAATGTGTGATGACCTTAAGAGATTAGAAAAGGACATAAGAGATTATGTATTGATTGTTGAGAGGTTTGAAGAACAAATTAAGGCTTTTCAAGCCAATGAACTTCAACACTCATATGATACAAACTACTGGAAGTGGGAAAAGGGTGGTCTGGAGTTCCAACTGAAAGAGTCTAGGGAAGAGTGTGAGAAACTAAAAGGAGAGCTTGAGAAAGTTAAACTTGATGTAGAAAAGTTTACTTGTGCCTCTAAAGTCATGGACAACATAATCAACTCTCAAATCCATAGTAAGTTGAAACCAGGAATAGGGTACAATGCCACACCCCCACCCTATAACAACAACTACATCCCTCCTAAGTCAGACCTATTAGAAACCAAGGATAGGAAGGACTTACCTAAAGGAGCCACTGAAGTAGATCCATTAGATAAAGTAGTTGTTGAGGATGAGACTGAAAAAGTAGGATCTGATGAGGAATGTGAAAGTCCATGTGTTAAGAACAATGAGATGAAAAGGACTGGAAAGGGAAAGGGAGTTCATTATACACATACCACTGTTGTGAACTCTAAAACTTGTGAACATTGTTCTTGCAAGAAATTTCAAGAGAATAAGCCCCAAAAACATGATAAAAAGAGGGGAAATCAAAGAAATTGGAATAATCAGTGGGCACAAAAGCAAGGAGTTAATCTGCAAAGGATTAACAGACCAAAACCATGTTTTATCTGTGGCAAATTGAATCATCTTGCCAAATACTGTTATTTCAATCCTATTAACCAAAAGAAAAGTTTTCAAAGAAGTTTTCAAAAATCTTCTGGTTATAGGAAGCCTGCAAGGAATAATGTGGCTAAGAAACAAGCTGAATCAAGAAGCCACATGAGAAAACAAACTGAAAAGGACTGTGTCAATATGTGGGTTCCTAAAAGTACTACAGCCTCAGATAATGCTGCTAGCAGTGTTAGTGCTGCTAACACTGTTAGTACTTCTTCAAAAGTTAATACTGCTAACATTGTTAGTACTGCTAACTTTGTTAGTGCTTCTTCTAAAGATAGTACTGCTGCTAGCAGTGTTAACTATGTTAGTGCTGCTAATACTGCTTCCAGTGTTAATACTGTTAAATCTGTTAGTGTTGCTAACTCTGTTAGTGCTGCTAACTCTGTTAGTGCTGCTAGCAGTGTTAGTGCTGCTAACTCTGTTAGTGCTGCTAACTCTGTTAGTGCTGCTAACTCTGTTAGCACTTCTTCTAAGGTTAATACTGCTTCTAGTGTTTGTGCTGCTAGACCTATCATATTGACAAAATACTCCAATTCTGCAGTACCTAAGTTTGAAAATCTCATCAAAACCAAGTGCAAGTACTTTGATGAGCAAGGGAGACCCAAGACCACTTCGGCTTGGGTTCCCAATAAAAACTAATCGATTTATCTAATGTGCAGGGCAACCAACAGCTCAAGGGGAAGAGCATCTGGCATGTTGATAGTGGTTGCTCCAGGCACATGACAGGTAACATGGCCTGCCTCCAGAATTTCAAAAGAATTAATGGAGGATATGTTGCTTTTGGAAATAATCCTGCAGGAGGTAAGATAGTGGTAAAAGTAAAGGTGATGTCAGAAGGTAAGATAACATTTGAGGATTTGACAAGTGCTGCAAAGTGCAAGTATAGTTACTACTGCTAGTGCAGAGTTACTACTGCCAGTGCAGAGTTACTACTGATAGTGCAGAGTTACTACTGCTAGTGCAGAGTTACTACTGCCAGTGCAGAGTTACTACTGCTAGTGCAGAGTTACTACTGCTAGTGCAGAGTTACTACTGCCAGTGCGTAGTTAATACTGCTAGTGCACAGTTAATACTGCCAATGAGTAGTTAATACTGCTTAGCAGTTAATACTGCTTGTGTAGTTAATACTGCTCAGTCGTTAATACTGCTTGTGTAGTTAATACTGCTCAGTCGTTAATACTGCTTATGTCGTTAATACTGCTTTTGAAAATCTAGGGCAAATACTGCTATAAATACCCCTGTTTGCCCGCCAAAGTTCATAACGACTCTTCGCATTAACTTCTTCTCTCTCTCGTTCTAACCTCTTCTCCCTAGAATCTCTGTGTTTTCTTTACAAATCCTCAGGAAGCACAACGATTATGGAGTTTGTCGACGAGCATAATGAGATTGCAATGCTTCAGAAGCCGAAGCAGGCCGAAGGATTTCATGAAATTGTGGATTTTCTCAAGTCCACTCATATTTCGTATGCCCTAACGGTGAATCCGACAATATACATCGAGCATCAGACGCAATTCTGGACCAATGCCACCGTAGAATCCGAAGATGGGCATAAAGTCATTCAAACAAGGGTATGTGACAAACCCTTGAAAGTTTCAGAAGAACTCATTCGCATCACTCTTCGACTAGATGATGCCTCAGGTATATCTTCCATTCCCAATGAAGAACTATTCTCAACTTTACAAAGAATGGGGTATGAAGGTCCCATTGGAATTTTTAAATTCTACAAGTCAAAGTTTTTTACTCAATGGAGATTCTTTGTTCATACCCTAATGCATTGTATTTCAAAGAAAACTACTGGATGGAGTGAGTTTAGCAGTACTATTGCTTATGCTCTAGTCTGCTTAGCCACTAACAGGAAGTTTAATTTTTCTCAAATGCTTTTCAATGATCTTGTATCAAACCTGGAATCCAAAAAGCGGTTTAATATGTATCGAAGGTTTGTTCAAGAAGTGATAACTAAGGAATTGACGGAATTACCTCAGTTTGATGAGGTATATGTGCCAAAACCCCCTAAAGGGAAGGTTTTCTCAAATATGAGGAGACTTCCTAGGGACTCGGAAGGAGTTGACACACCATTGTTCTCTACAATGATGGTTGTGTCCCACACAATTGAAGGTATGGCATCAGGGTCAAGGCCCTCATTAGACACACCCACTGATGACCAATCCCAACCTTCCATCACAAAAGACATCCCTCAGTCCATTCTTGTACGACCCACTCCCAAAATAACCAAAAAGTTTGAAAGAAGAAAGGTACACAAGGTTCCTTCCCTTGATGTATCTCCTAAGAGCCCGAAGCCTTTAAGCCCTCTAGTGGAGCAGTCTCCATTAGAGAATATCGAAAGGGAAACCACAGGGGTGTCTCCCAACCCCAAGAAGGTGCTCACTAAGGAGAAGGTTGAGCATGTGAGTCGCAAGGCTGCCACTACTTCTGCTAGCAAAGAGAAGGCCAGTGGTAAAATAACTAAGCCCTTCCTCACGGCAACTCAGGGTGAGAAATCATCCAGAGGTCCCAGGTGCCAAGAAACCAAGGGGGTAGGTAGTGCTTTTGCTAGGCAAGAGACACCTGCTAAAACTTCCAATGATCCTTTAAGGGAGGTAAAAACTCCTAAACAGGGTGAGGATAGATATACGTACGAGGAATTGATGGAAACTATTGCAAATATCAACATTGAGGTCATGGATCAGAAAAAGGAAATTGATGAACTCAAGAAAGTGGTCCTCTATCAAAACTCACAGAATGAGAAGCAAAGGAAGATGATCACTAAGTTGATGCACAGAAAGAAGAAAGCTCAGTTTGTCCTTAGGAGAAGAAACCCTACCAATGATGCTTCCAAAAAGGGGGAGTTAGACTCTGATCTAAACATGGAGGATGCAAACATTGAGGGGGAGTATGAGTATAAGGTTGAGGGGGAGACTGAGGAGGCTGCAGATATTACAAAGGAAGCAGAAACAGAAACAGCAGCAGAAACCGTTACTGCTGCTGAGGTTGCAAAAGAAGTAGAAACAGAACCAGCAGTAGAAACAGATAATGCTGCAGTATCTAAGACTGAAGCAGCAGTATCTGAAAGTGAGAAGAAAGCAGAATCTGTTCCTACAGTAACTAAAGCAGAGATTGATGAAGAGATATATGGGATTGTGAAGGACAGTGTCGAAGCAGCAGTATTAAAGGTCATAAAAGAAGCAGTAACAGCTATAGTAGTAGAAATGGTTACTGCTGCTGAAAAACAAAAGGCAGCAGAAACTGTTAGTGCTGCTAAGAGCCACAAAGAAGAAACAGCTGAAACCACTCCTGAAGCTGTTAAATCTTTCAAAAGAACAAAGAGGCCAAGAACAAAGTCCATAGCCTCAAAGAAGAAAGATGTAAAGAAGCCAAGGGTGGATCCAACTGTAGAAGAAGCCCAGGAGGAAGCAGTGAAAGAGAAAACTGATCCAAAAGTTGCTGAAGAAGAAGTGGCAACTCCCTCAGGCCAACCAAGCAATGTACAATCACTGCCAAATGCTCAAAGTGATTTGTATATTACTGTGGTTAATACTAATCCAATCCAAGCTGAACCAATATCTTCTATGGCTCCTGAAATCATCTTCTGGGACACATTGAAAGATGGAAGAAAGGAGTTCATCAGAATCAAAAGGGCAGATGGAAAGTTTGAAGTTTGTCCTACTTGGGGAAAACTTATCAGAACATGCTCTAGATCTGACTTGGAAGAGATGTTCAAGGTGGGAATGAGGCTATATGGAAACATGCTGATAGAGCAAGGTATGTCTATCACCAAGATGGTTCTTGAATACTTGTGCTTAATGTTCAAACCAGAAGCAGTTCAGTATTTGATGGCAAGGAATTTTCAAGTCATTACCAACTGGATGCTCATTGAGAATTGTGGAGTGTATGTCATCTCTCTTGACAATACATTTCAAGAATATTATTTGGTGGATGTTGTATACAAGCACAGCATGAAAAAGTTGAAAGGAATGTTGCATGCTAAGTTGGTGAGTGACAAAGACTCTAAGATGGCAAGATACCTTGTAAAAAGGATTCTCAATCAAAGTCTGGGATTGGATCCAAATTTATGCGTTGATGATTAGGTTTTGGAAGCATCATCTGAAGAACTTAACTTCTCATCCTGAAAAGTCAAGTTAGGGGGAGATTGTTGGGAACTGAAGATATGCTAAGTATGGTTAGTACTGCCAGAACAACATTACTACTGCCAGATCAATGTTAGTGCTGCCAGAACAAAGATACTACTGCTAGTTCAAGGTTAGTACTGCTGAGTCATTAATGCTGCAAGAACATGATTAGTACTGCTAGACAAGTTACTACTGCTGGTACATGGTTAATACTGCTGAACAAAGTTAATACTGCTGGTATATTACTACTGCTGGAATATCATTAATGCTGCTGAACAAAAGTTAGTACTGCTGGTGTCTTACGAAAACTGTTAGTACTGCTTGGGCATATCAAACATTACTACTGCTGGAGATTGTTAGTACTGCTTATGAAGAATGAAGGTTAATACTGCTGAGTTTGTTAAGTTTGGTATGCGATACTTTTGGAGACAAAGAAGGAATTGATCAAGATATGTTTAACGAAGATTTAGAAGATCAAGTTACTTTTGATAGTTATCTTGTAATTATTTTTGTATAAATAGACTTCAATAGATAGCTATTATGAGACACATGTGAAAAGGAATTCGATTGTGTTTTAGAGAGAATTAACCTCAAGGTTTTAGAACCCTATTTCTAGAGAAGTAGAAGTCGTCTTGATTGAGCTTGTTCATCAAGATTGAGGTTTGGTTGTAATATTGTGAGTCGAAACAGTGAATACGAAAATTGTGTGTTTTCTGATATTCTGTTCATTGATTGTGAGAATTAAAGTTCTATTCCGCAGATTCTTTAATTCTGAATTCTAAGTATTAATTATCTTGTTAAGATTCGATCCTGACAACAACATTCATAGACGTTTATGACCGGTGTGCGTATGTTGTATCTGGTTAAATTTGTAATTGAGTTATTCGATGATTTTATTAATTTGTTCAGGAAATCATACATATGCAAGTAAAGGTGGGTTCAAACGAGAACGCTAACTATTTAAGAAAACACGAAAAATGTCGCCTATGTACAAAATCATATGTGATTCACGTACAAAATCATATGTGATTACGCGACTTGCCACTCGACTTGCAAGTCGCGTCCCAGGCCGCGCTCGTCCAGATTTTTAATCACGTATGATTTTGTACGTGAATCACATATGATCATATACATGAATGACCTTTTTCATGTTTCTTAAATTGTTAGCGTTCTCGTTTGAACGTTTCTCTATGCAAGTAATGTTGGAATTGCTGTAAACCCCAATTTATTGGTGTTGTCGTCAATGAATGGGGAATTAAATTAGATTCAACTAAAGAGGAAGTTGTAATAAATTAGAGTCATAGCTCGCGGGTGGACTGGTTGGGTCCTGCCTGGACTAGATTATATATTTTTTGGGCTGCAAGAGTTGGGCCATAATTGGGCCATAAGAATTCAGCCCACTGCTTGCTTCTCTTGGGCTTTTGATATCAAATATAATATTTTTAAAACTAATTATTTCAACCCTTTTATTTTTTATATTTCAAATGACATAATTTTCTCTTTTATAATTTATAAATTTTAGTATTGAAATATTTATTAATTTATTTAATGTTTTTTTGAAAATGTTACGAATAATTCTTTTGGCCTATGGTTTGATGGATAGCATTTATAACCAATCATTTTAGACTAATATAATTTTTTATTATTATTAAATGTAATAATTATACACGATTTTAAACTTAAGAAATAATTGTGTTTGAAAAAATGAATATAACATGACCTATATATCGCGAAAATTCTAATAACATATATTTATAATTTATAATTATACCTTTTTAAATATTATAATATTTGTATATGGAAAATTTCATTTACACTTTTCATATTTAAGTGTATAGTTATTTTTATAGTTACTCTGATGCAATATTGAGTGATATATTTAAAGTATATAATATTTATATATGACACATAGTGATTTGAAGTCTTGAACTTATTGGATGTTGGATCTTACCAGTTACCCCTAACCTAGATATCTTTGGATAAAAAAAATTAAGTAATATGTTATCGCTATCAAATATGTGAACATCAAGAAGTCTCAATAAAAAGATTATCTGGAATACTTTTTCTGATATGATAATTATTGATATATATATATATACATATTGCATTAAGGACAATATGTTTATGATCTGCTATGTAATGATCCCACCAGTTTCTTAAAATACCTGTGAAACCGGATATGAGCATGCCTGCTATTTGTTTTTCAGTATTAACTTTAGTAAGATAAGCATTTGAAGCCATATTCATTTCTTGAATTGTATTAAGAATTTGATGTTCGGATTGTCCATCAATGTTCCATTCATACACTGAAGTACCATCGTAAGAGGCTCTATTAAGAGCTTGTTCTCTTTCTTCAATTTGAACATCTGGGATCGTTGGTCTATGATAATAGTTTTTTGTTTGGGGGCGACTAATACTAGTGGAATTGCCTTTAAAAGTTAATTTATTGACAAATTGTTCATAAATTTGAGATATGTCTTTTGAGTCTGAATCTGATTCTTGATTTAGAACATTTACATTTAAATTGCTTAATTTTTGTTCTAATTCATTAACCAATTTCTTATTATAACCTAAATTGGTATTGGAATCAATTTGGTGAGGAATGAAAGTTGGATTTTTATTATTTTCTTGACCTTTTCATTAGAGGAAGGAATCTCAATTTTAATATTATTACTTTGATTGTTTTCTAGGCTATTTAATTGTTGGCTCATAGTGTTAAGAATCTCATTTGAATAATTGTTTTGATAAATTATGGTTTTAAAATTTCCATCTTTATCGGGTTTTGTAATGGCTAAAGGTGTTCCTATAAATTTATTTATTAAAATTGAATCTTTTGGAGGATGTATTGTAGTTATAATTTCGTCACTTTTTATGAATTTATATTCTTGAGTTATCTTTGGGGTATCATATATATTAATAAATGGATTTGGAATATTTTGTTCTTTACAATACATTTCATACCAATTAAAAAATGTTATGTGAACATCGTTATCTAGGATGTATTTTCTCCATAAGAGTTTATGTCTAAATTCTTTATTTGAGTTATTAACAGATGAGTAATAGAAATCTCTTTTTTCTTTATTATAATCATAGTCAAATTCTTCTTTGAGGTATTTCATATTAATACCTGAATCACTCATTTTTGAATCACTCATATTTGGTTTTTATATTGATTAATTTCAGTTTGAATTTCTGAAGGAGTAGGTTCGTAAACATAACTTTGAGTTTCTTCAGATCCTTCTTGATAAAAGGCTTGAGGAATTGATCTATTAAAATCTACATTTTTAAATTTTAATGATTGAGATTTTTGGAAGGAATGAGTTTTTGCTCTATTTGTTGATCCCTTGAGGAGACAGATCGGAGATTATCGAAATTATTAAAATTAATATCTACTGATCCATCTCCATGTTCAATAATATTAGATATATGATTTGAATTATCTATAGGTTTTGGAATACCAATATCTTGGAGATTTCAGTTGCAGGATTGAGTAATTTCATTCCATTTAAGTCGTTTAGGAATTTGAATTTTAGTATGTTGAGGGTTGGCTTCAAATATTAATGTTTCATCTCTAGGGCTTGATATCTTAGTTTTTGGTTCAATGGTTGAAGTCATAGTTTTGTAACATACTCTGTAGATTACAGCTATAGGTTTAGTATTTTCTTGGAATTCTAAATTTTTTGTTTTGATAGTGAGAACTAAAGTATCTAATATATTTGGATCAAATAATCCTACTGAGAAGTTAGGATAACAATTAAAATAAATCGGACCATTTGAGACATTAGTTTCTGCCATAGCGAGTATAGAATTTTGAAAATTTGTATGCCTAGCATCTCTAAGTATTAATAATACTGGGGCATCTATTCCTAGTCTAAATAAAGGTTTTATAGCAACTTGAACTAATCCAACGTGTAAAAATTTGTATTTTTGTCTATGTTGTATTATGGATGATTTGGATAAGAGGGTAAGATTATTATAATCTCTATTGATTGATACAGTTTGTTCTGTGGTTTTGATTGAATATCCTTGAAAATAATCAAAAGTTCCTATTTTATAAACTGTTTTAACATCTTGTTTAGGAATTGTCTAATTTGTTAGACTTTGTTCAATATTTGAAATATGAATTTCTGAAGAGTTCATAGTAAGATCATTTTCTTCTATGTTATCAGTTTCAGAAGAATGTTTCTTGGCGAATAAATTCATAACTTTATATTTTTAACAAAATGTATTTAAAGAGTTGTTTTAAGAGAAAGAAAATTGTTTTCTTTTAAATACTTCTTGAATAATCAGAGGGACCACCCTTGAATAGTCGTGGTACGGTTGGGCGGCTTACCTTCTGCGCCACTTACGCTAATCCAACCGACTGGGCTGACCAACACCGACATAAAAAGGCTGACCAACACTGACCTCCAATTCATATTAAAAGAATATATTTTCTTAAATTTAAAACTATCTTTAAATATACCTTGAAATTTTTTACAAAGTTTAGTATTCATCTACCAATTCCCACCGTTTCTGGCTCTGATACCATTATGCTCTCGCTGCAGGATCGTTTGGAAAACATATATATATATATACTAGTAGTGTACCCGTGCGATGCAGCGCGGGTGGATCACAATTATGAATACAGTAAAGACCATTTCTAAATAAACAAATCGCAACATGTTGGGAACTGAAGATATGCTAAGGATGGTTAGTACTGCTAAGTCTTCATTACTACTGCCAGTTCTTCGTTACTACTGCTGGGCAAAGTTACTGCTGCTAGTTGAAGTTAGTGCTGCTAGTCCAAGTTACTACTGCTAGACATGGTTAGTACTGCTGAGCTGAGTTACTACTGCTTGAAGACTGTGAAGATTAATACTGCTGAAGGTTGTTAATGCTGCTGAGTCAAATCATCATTAATACTGCTGAGTTGATAAAGTTGGTATGCGATACTTTTGGAGACAAAGAAGGAATTGATCAAGATATGCTTAACGAAGATTCAGAAGATCAAGTTACTTTTTATGGTTATCTTGTAATTACTTTTGTATAAATAGTATTGATAGATAGCTATTAAAAACATGAGAAAAATAGAAGATAGTTAGCATACAGAATTCGATATTCAAGAGTGAATTAACCTCAAGGTCTTAGATCCTATTTCTAGAGAAGTAGAAATCGTCTTGTTGAGCCTGTTCAACAAGATTGAGGTTTGGTGTAAAACTTGTGAGTAATAACTGTTTGATCTATATACAGTTTATTGAATTTCTATTGATTGTTCTTTATTGATTTAGAGTTCTATTCCGCAAGATTCTCTAAATTCTGTTTCTAAGAAGTTTAATTCTTGTTAAGAATCGATCCTGTCAAGTGGTATCAGAGCATTGGTATCTTAGAAATTATGGACAACTCAATGGATTCTCACAGTACTCTTGTTTCAAAGGTTCCCATGCTCAAACCCAATGAATTTGACATGTGGAAACTAAGAATCAAGCAGTACATTCTTCTTACTGATTATGCAATATGGGACATTATAGAAAATGGCCCATGTAATGAAGGAAAGATTGGAGCAGATGGAAAGAGACCTCCTCCCAAGACAGATGCTGAAAAGAAAGTAAGACAAACAGAGATGAAGGCCTTAAGCACTCTGCTTTTGGCTATTCCTAATGAGTACCAACATCAATTCCAACACTGCACAGATGCACAGATGCTGTGGAATGCTCTGGAGAAAAGATTTACTGGAACAAAGAGCACAAAGAGAAATCAAAAGGCTATTCTCAGGCAACAATATGAAAACTTTATGTCTGCAAAGAATGAGTCTATGACTCAAACTTTTGACAGATTTAACAAGTTAATTGGAGAATTAGCAACTGTGGGTGTACACATGGATGCTGATGATGTCAACAGAAAGTTCCTTAGATCATTGGGAGAAGAATGGACCATGTACACTGTCTCATTCAGACAGAATGACCAATTGGAGGACAAAGAGCTAGATGACCTCTACAATGATCTCAGAGTATTTGAGGCTGAAGTTGAAGCCAAGAAAAGGCCATCAGGATTTGTTTATAATGCTGCTTTATTATCTTCATCCTCTGATACTGCTGCTAATCCTGATTCTGTTAATACTGCAGGTTCTGTTAATTCTGCTAGTGGAACCAATCATGAGAAGACCACAGATTCTGTACTAGAAGCATTCTTTTCTAGTCATGTCCACTCTTCTCTAATCAATGATGATTTAGAGCAGATCAATGCTGATGATCTGGAAGAGATGGACATCAAGTGGCAGATGGCTATGCTATCAATGAGGGTGAAGAAATTCATCAAAAGGACTGGGAGAAACAACTTTTCCCAAAGAAGAGAAGATGGTGCAGGCTTTGACAAGTCAAAGGTTGAATGCTATAAGTGTCACAAGATGGGACACTTTGCCAGAGAATGCAGAAGTGGAGGATCACAGACTCCAAATGGAAACCAAAACAGAAGCTCCTCTCAAGCCCTTGTTTCTCAACAAGGAATGGGATTTGATTGGAGTGATCAAGCTGAAGAAGCCTGTCAGAATCAAGCTCTTATGGCAGAAGTGTCTGATATCCCCACTGAGGTACAATCTAAACTCTGTTCTCAAGCTTGCATTGATGCTGTTAAAAGATATAGGGATCACAATCAGGGTATGTGTGATGACCTTAAGAGGCTAGAGAAAGATGTGAAAGATTATGTTAGGATTGTAGAAAGGTTTGAGGAACAGATTAGAGCTTTTCAAGCTAATGAACTTCAACACCACTATGATACTAACTATTGGAAGTGGGAGAAGAATGAGTATGAGATTAAGCTGAAAGTATCTGGGGAGGAGAATGAAAAGTTAAAGGAAGAGCTTAAAAAGGTTAAACTTGATGTTGAAAAGTTTACCTGTGCTTCTAAAACCATGGACACCATCATTAAAGCACAAATCCATGACAAGATGAAAGTAGGGATAGGGTACAATGCCACACCTCCACCCTACAATAACAACTACATACCTCCTAAGTCTGATTTGTTAGAGACCAAGGATAGTAAGGAACCTGAATTAAAGATTGATATAGATCCTTGTGAAAAAGAAATAGTTGTTGAGGATGAGACTGACAAAGTAGACTCTGATGAGGAATGTGAGAGTCCATGTGTCAAGAACACAGAGATCAAAAGGACTGAAGAGAAAAAGGAAGTTCATTACACACAGCCCAAAGTTGTGAACTCAAATACTTGTAAACAGTGTTCCTGCAGGAAATTCAAAAAGAACAAGCCCCAAAAACATGATAATCAGAGGGGAAATCAGAGGAACTGGAATAACCAGTGGGCTATGAGACAAGGAGTTGACCTGAACAGAATCAACAGGCCAAAACCTTGTTTCATCTGTGGTAAGCTAAATCACTTAGCCAAACACTGTTATTTCAATCCTATTAACCAAAGGTTTAATGCTCAAAGATCGTTTCAAAAACCTGGTGGTTACAGAAGGAATGATGGATATAAAAAATCTGCAAAGAAAAATGTGGCAAAGAAACAAGATAAACCCAAAAACCACATAAAGAAAACAACTGAAAAGGAATGTGATAACATGTGGGTTCCAAAAAGCACTACAAACAATACTGCTGCTAGCAGTGTTAGTACTGCTAACACTGCTAGTACTGCTTCAAAAGTTAGTGCTGCTAGCAATATTAATACTGCTAGTAATCATTCCAAAGTTAGTACTGCTAGCAATATTAATACTGCTAGTAATCATTCAAAAGTTAGTGCTGCTAGCAATATTAATACTGCTAGTAATCATTCCAAAGTTAGTACTGCTAGCAATATTAATACTGCTAGTAATCATTCCAAAGTTAGTGCTGCTAGCAGTGTTAATACTGCTAGTATTCAGTCCAATGTTAGTGCTGCTAATACTTTTAGTGCTTCTTCTTCAGATAGTACTGCTGCTAGCAGTATTAACTCTGTTAATACTGCTTCTAGCAGTATTAACTCTGTTAATACTGCTTCTAGCAGTGTTAACTCGGTTAATACTGCTACCTTTGTTAGTAATTCTGAGGTTAATACTGCTAGCACTGTTAGTACTGCTAGCACTATTAGTACTGCTGCAAGTGCTGCTACACCAATAATTTTGACAAAGTATTCCAGCACAGCAGTACCAAAAGTTAAAAATCTCATCAAAACCAAGTGTAAGTATTTTGATGAGCAAGGGAGACCCAAGACCACTTCGGCTTGGGTTCCAAATAAAACTAACTGATTTATCTTGATGTGCAGGGCAACCAACAGCTCAAGGGGAAGAGTATTTGGCATGTTGATAGTGGTTGCTCCAGGCACATGACAGGTAACATGTCCTGCCTCAAAAATTTCAAAAAGGTTGATGGAGGACATGTTGCATTTGGGGATAATCCTGCTGGTGGAAAGATAAGTGGTAAGGGTGATGTTTCAAAGGGTAAGATGACCTTTGAAGATGTATACTATGTTGAACAATTGAGATACAACCTGTTAAGTGTATCACAGGTTTGTGACAAGAAGCATAGTATATTGTTTACAGACTCTAAATGTATTATCCTTGCTCCTGGATACAAAGTGGTTGATGAAAACATGATACTTCTGAGAACTCCAAGGAAGGATAATGTTTATTGTTTGGATTTGGAAAGTGTTTCATCTGATTCATCTCTAAATTGTTTAGTTTCAAAAGCTTCTTTAGATGAATCATCACTATGGCACAGAAGGATGTGTCACATGAACTTTAAAACAATAAATAAACTTGTTAAGAATAACCTTGTAAGGGGTCTGCCATCCAAAGTATATTCATGTGATGATCATTGTGTTGCTTGTCTCAAAGGCAAACAACACAAAACTTCTCATAAGTCCAAAGAGATAAACACTATATCAAATCCTCTTCAACTGTTACATATGGATCTGTTTGGTCCTACCAATGTGATGAGTATTGGCAAGAAATCATACTGCTTAGTTATTGTTGATGATTATTCTAGATTTACTTGGGTATATTTTCTGAGAACTAAAGATGAGACAAGTGGACTGATCAAATCTTTCATTCTCAAAATTGAAAACCAATCAAATCAAAGAGTGAAAGTCATTAGATCAGATAATGGTACTGAGTTTAAAAATTCTGATCTAAACACCTTTTGTGAAGAAAAAGGAATTGAGAGACAATACAGTGCTCCTAGGACTCCACAACAAAATGGTGTTGCTGAGAGAAGGAATAGGACACTGATTGAGGCTGCTAGATCTCTGTTAGCTGACTCAAAGTTACCAATTACTTTTTGGGCAGAAGCAGTTAATACTGCCTGCTATGTTCAAAACAGAGTTTTAGTTGTAAAGCCTAAAAACAAGACACCTTATGAGCTTTTCCATAAAAGGAAACCATATATTGGATTTTTCAAGCCATTTGGATGTCCTTGTACTATTCTCAATACCAAATCTCACTTAGGCAAGTTTGATAGCAAAGCAGATGATGGTTTTCTTGTTGGGTATTCATCTCAAAGTAAGGCCTACAGAGTCTTTAATACCTCTTCTAGAATAATTGAAGAAAGTGACAATGTCAAATGCAATGAGAACACACCAAATCCTATTGGTTCAGGTCCTAATTGGCTATTTGACATTGATTCACTCACTAATTCTTTGGGTTTCAGTGGTGATGTATATGCAGGACAAAGGGATACACCATCATCAGAACACAGAATTCAATCTGTGATATTTCCAATCCCTTCCATTGATCCTGTGGAATTCTGTGAACACCATGAGGAGACTGAACCTATTCAGAATGAAGAAGAGAGGAGAGCAGAGGAAAATCAGTCTTCAGGTTCAAATTCCCGAGAATCTGAGGTGACTGAAGAAGCAGAAACAAATCCAGAATTAAATGAGTCTAATCTGGATGAGGACTTACAAGAGGAAGCTGGTCATCAAACAAGAACTCAGAAAAATCATCCTCCTGAGTTGGTAATTGGAGATATTGCATCTCCCATGATGACTAGAAAGCAAAGCAGACTCCAAGAGTTGCAAGAGCAGCAAAATACAGTTAACACTGTTCTTACTTGCTTTCTGTCCCAGATTGAGCCCAAAAAGGCTTATGATGCCATGAAAGACCCAAGCTGGATAGAGGCAATGCAAGAGGAGCTGCTACAGTTCAAATTACAGGATGTTTGGGACTTGGTAGACCTTCCAAAAGGTCAAAGAGCAATTGGCACCAAGTGGATTTTCAGAAACAAGAAGGATGACAGAGGGATTGTAATCAGAAACAAAGCTAGACTGGTTGCACAAGGGTACACTCAGGAAGAAGGAATAGATTATGAGGAAGTCTTTGCTCCTGTGGCAAGGATTGAAGCAATCAGGTTATTTCTAGCCTATGCCTCATACATGAAGTTCAAAGTGTACCAAATGGATGTCAAAAGTGCATTTCTGTATGGAAGCATTGAGGAAGAAGTATATGTCTGTCAACCCCCTGGATTTGAGAATCCATTGCACCCTGACAGAGTATACAAGCTGAAGAAGGCTCTCTATGGTTTGCATCAGGCCCCAAGAGCATGGTATGACACTTTGTCTACCTATCTCTTGATAAATGACTTTGAAAGAGGAGTCATTGACAAGACCCTGTTCATCAAGAGGAGAAAGAGAGGTACTTTACTTGTTCAAATCTATGTGGATGATATCATCTTTGGATCCACCAATGATCAAATGTGTAAAGAGTTTGAAGAATTGATGCACAAAAGCTTCAAGATGAGCTCCATGGGAGAACTTACATTCTTTCTTGGGCTTCAGGTAAAACAGAGGAAAGATGGAATTTTTATTAGCCAATCTAAGTATGTGAAAGACATCCTGGACAAGTTTGGTTTATCAGACTCAAAGTCAGCAAGCACTCCAATGGAAACACATAAACAGATCACTGCAGATCTTGAGGGGGAGGATGTGGATGTCCATCATTACAGATCAATGATTGGATCTCTCATGTATCTCACAGCCTCTAGACCTGACATTATGTTTTCAGTCTGTGTTTGTGCCAGATTTCAGGTTTCTCCTAAGCAATCACACCTTCATGCTGTCAAGAGAATATTCAGATACTTAAAAGGGCAACCTAGATTAGGTCTCTGGTATCCTCATGAATCCTCTTTTGACTTGCTTGCATATTCAGATAGTGATTTGGGAGGAGCCAACATGGATAGGAAGTCTACTTCAGGTGGATGTCAGTTTTTGGGTACAAGACTAGTATCTTGGCAGTGTAAGAAACAAACCACAGTGTCCTTATCTACCACAGAAGCTGAGTACATAGCTGCTGCAAGCTGCTGCTCTCAGGTTCTATGGATTCAGAATCAGATGTTGGACTATGGGGTAACTTTTCTTCACACACCAATCTTCATTGATAACAACAGTGCTATTAGCATTGTTAATAATCCAGTCAAACACTCAAAAACAAAGCATATAGAGATAAGGTATCACTTTATAAGAGATTGCAATGAAAAGAAATTAATTCAGGTTGCTAAAGTTCATACAAATGACCAGTTTGCTGATCTATTCACAAAAGCTTTTGATGTGGGTAGATTCACCTTTTTGGTAACAAGTGTGGGCATGATCAACCTAGAATAAATTCTTGACTTTCTGTTTTTATACCTATATTTCTTCATATATTTGGTGCTACTAACTTTCTTTCTCAGGATCCTCTGTTTTCCTCAGATTACCAAGTAAAGAAAAGTGTAAGTGTGGTTACTACTGCCAGTACAGAAGTTACTACTGTCTGTGTTCTAGTAGTTACTACTGCTTGTGCAGTTACTACTGCTCAGTGGTTAATACTGCTCAGCGGTTAATACTGCTAGTACAGTTAATACTGCTAGTGTAGTTAATACTGCTTGGTCGTTAATACTGCTCAGTAGTTAATACTGCTCAGTAGTTAATACTGCTAGTGCATTTAATACTGCTTGGCAGTTAATACTGCTTGGCAGTTAATACTGCTCGGTAGTTAATACTGCTCGGCAGTTAATACTGCTCGGTAGTTAATACTGCTAGGTAGTTAATACTGCTTGGCAGTTAATACTGCTTGGCAGTTAATACTGCTCGGTAGTTAATACTGCTCGGTAGTTAATACTGCTCGGTAGTTAATACTGCTAGGTAGTTAATACTGCTTGGCAGTTAATACTGCTTGGCAGTTAATACTGCTCGGTGGTTACTACTGCGAGGTAGTTAATACTGCTTCTGATAATCTAGGGCATATAAATACCCCTGTTTGCCCGCCCATGTTCATAACGACTCTTCGCATTTACTTCTTCTCTCTCGTTCTAACCTAGACTCTCCAGAATCTCTGTGCTTTTCTTTCAAGAATCCTCAGGCATCATGGAGTTCGTGGATGAGCACAATGAAATAGCCATGCTTCAGAAGCCGAAACAAGCTGCGGGATTCCACGATATAGTCGATTTTCTCAAATCCTCACACATTTCCTATGCACTCACGGTGAGCCCAACAATCTATATCGAACATCAGAAACAATTTTGGGAGAATGCCACTGTTAGTGTTGAAGAAGGGCAGAAGACCATTCGAACAAGGGTTTGTGATAAACCCTTGAAAGTCACTGAAGAGGTTATTCGCATCTCCCTTCAGCTGAATGATGCTTCAGGTATAACTTCTATTCCCAATGAAGAACTCTTTTCTACTTTACAAAGAATGGGGTATGAAGGTCCCATTGGTGTTTTTAAATTCTACAAGTCTAAATTTTTCAACCAATGGAGATTTCTTGTTCATACCCTGATGCACTGTATTTCCAAGAAAACTACTGGATGGAGTGAGTTCAGCAGTCCCATTGCATATGCCTTGGTCTGCTTATCCACTGCCAGAAAGTACAATTTCTCAGCAATGATCTTTACTGATCTTGTATCAAACTTGGAATCCAAAAAGACCTTTTTCATGTATCCAAGGTTTGTGCAAGAAGTTCTTAACAAGGAGTTGATGGACTTACCTCAGTTCACTGAGGTATATGTACCCAAATCCCCTAAAGGGAAGGTTTTTTCAAATATGAAAAGGCTTCCTAGGGACTCGGAAGGAGTTGACACACCATTGTTCTCTACAATGATGGTTGTGTCCCACCCCTCTGAAGGTATGGCATCAGGATCAAGGCCCTCATTAGATCAACCCACTGATGACCAATCCCACCCTTCCATCTCAAAATACATCCCACAGTCCATTCTTGAACAGCCCACTCCCACAATCACCAAAAGGTTTCAAAGAAGAAAGGTGCACGAGGCTCCTTCCCTTGTTGTACCTACTCAAAGCCCAACGCCTTTAAGCCCTCAATTGGAGCATTCTCCAATTGAGAATATCAACAGGGAAACCACAGGGGTGTCTCCCAACCTCAAGAAGGTGGTCTCTAAGGAGAAGGATGACCATATGGGTGCTAAGGCTGCCACTACTTCTGCTAGCACAGAGAAGGACAGTGGTAACATAAATAAGACCTTCCCCATGGCAACTCTAAATGAGAAATCATTAGGAGGACCCAGGTGCCAAGAAACCAAGGGGGCAGATAGTGCTTCTGCTAGGCAGAAGGCTTCTGCTGAAACTTCCAAGGATCCTTTAAAGAAGGTTAATACTTCTAAACAAGGTGAGGATAGATATAACTATGAGGAATTGATGGAAACCTTAGGGAATATCAACTTGGATGTCATGGCACAAAAGAAAGAGATTGAGCAACTTAAGACTGTGGTCACCTACCAACAGTCTCAAATTGAGAAGCTCAAAAAGACGGTCACCAAGTTGCTGAACAAAAGGAAAAAGGCTAGGTTTGTGCTAAGAAGGAGAACCTCAACTGATGATGCTCCCAAAAAGGGGGAGTCAGAGTCAGAAGCAGAACTGACACTGAAGGGTCCACAAATTGAGGGGGAGACTACTCACATAGAGACTGATATGGAAATGGACTATGCACAGGTTAAGGGGGAGACCAGTGAGACAGAAAAGGGGGAAGAGTGTGTTAAAGCAGCAGAAACTAAAGCAGCAGAAACCACAGCAGCAGAAACCACAGCAGCAGAAACTGTTAATGCTGCTGAGGTTGAACAAGCAGCAGAAACAGTTAATGCTGCTGATGGCCAAACAGTCAAAGCAGCAGAAACTGAGAAGGAAGCAGTAACTACAACTCAAGCTGAAATAGATGAAGAAATTTACTGGATTGTAAAGAACTGTATTGAAGCAGCATCACTACAGGTACTAAGAGAAGCAGTAACAGCCATAGCAGCAGAAATGGTTATTGCTGCTGAAAAACTTAAAGCAGCTGAACCAACTCCTGAGGCTGTCAAAACTCTTAAAAGAACCAAGATGATGTCCAAGAAAAGACCAAGAACCCAGCCCATAACTACAAAGAAGAAAAATGAAAAGAAACCAAGGGTGGAGTCATCTGCAGAAAAGGCCCAGGAGGAAACAGTGAAATCTGATGGAAAAGTTGCTGAAGAAGAAGTGGCAACTCCATCAGGGAAATCAGGCAATGTGCAATCACAAACGGATGCCCAATGTGACTTGTACATTACTAGCGTTGAATCTAACCCAATTCCACTTCAGGCTGAACCAATATCATCTAAGGCTCCTGAAATCATCTTTTGGGACACTTTGAAAGATGGTAGAAAGGAGTTCATTAGGATAAAAAGAGCTGATGGAAAATTTGAAGTATTTTCTACTTGGGGAAAAATTGTCAGAACTTGCTCAAGATCAGACTTAGAAGAGATGTTCAAAGTTGGGATGAAGATATATGGAAACATGCTGACTGAGCCAGGGATGTCAATTTCTAAAATGGTACTTGAATTCTTGTGCCAAATGTTCAAACCTGAAGCAGTTCAGCATAGGTTAAACACACAGTTTCAAGTCATTACCAACTGGATGCTCTATGAAAACTGTGGAGTATATGTCATCTCCCTTGACTCTGCAACTCATGAATACTATCTTGTAGATGAAATATACAATCACAGCATGAAGAGGCTGCAGGGAATGCTACACACTAAGCTGACCTGCAACAAGGATTCAGCAATGGGTAGATTCTTGGTAAAGAGGATTCTCAATCAGAGTCTAGGCCTAAGTCCTAATCTGTGTGTACATGATGACTAAGTTTTGGAAGCATCATCTGAAGAACTTGACTTCTTTTCCTAAAAGTCAAGTTAGGGGGAGATTGTTGGGAACTGAAGATATGCTAAGGATGGTTAGTACTGCTAAGTCTTCATTACTACTGCCAGTTCTTCGTTACTACTGCTGGGCAAAGTTACTGCTGCTAGTTGAAGTTAGTGCTGCTAGTCCAAGTTACTACTGCTAGACATGGTTAGTACTGCTGAGCTGAGTTACTACTGCTTGAAGACTGTGAAGATTAATACTGCTGAAGGTTGTTAATGCTGCTGAGTCAAATCATCATTAATACTGCTGAGTTGATAAAGTTGGTATGCGATACTTTTGGAGACAAAGAAGGAATTGATCAAGATATGCTTAACGAAGATTCAGAAGATCAAGTTACTTTTTATGGTTATCTTGTAATTACTTTTGTATAAATAGTATTGATAGATAGCTATTAAAAACATGAGAAAAATAGAAGATAGTTAGCATACAGAATTCGATATTCAAGAGTGAATTAACCTCAAGGTCTTAGATCCTATTTCTAGAGAAGTAGAAATCGTCTTGTTGAGCCTGTTCAACAAGATTGAGGTTTGGTGTAAAACTTGTGAGTAATAACTGTTTGATCTATATACAGTTTATTGAATTTCTATTGATTGTTCTTTATTGATTTAGAGTTCTATTCCGCAAGATTCTCTAAATTCTGTTTCTAAGAAGTTTAATTCTTGTTAAGAATCGATCCTGTCAAGTCCATTTCGGGGGTGGATCACAATTATGAAAACAATAAACACTGTTTTTGAATACAAATCGCAACACCATTTCGGAATAAGCAAATTGCATTTTCCCCCAAGAAATTAGATACTCAACAGATCAACGATCAACAACAACCAATTCATTGAAAATTTGAATTCAAACTCTAAAGATACAAACTACCCAAACAGAACCCAACTCCAAAAATGTGATCTTTTGATATGTGAAAGCAGCAACAAAAAGCAAATGTGCAATTAAGTTATGTACCTTAATCCTACCAATTTGACATACAGTAATGAAGCATAAAAACCAAAAAAATTGCTCAGGTCTTGGTTGTTTTTCTCATCAACTTTTTGTTCTAAGAACAAAGTATGTGTATAAAATACACATTGAACCATAATATCCACAAGGAGTGAGAAAAAGAACCAATTAAATCTTATAAATCGACCCATTAAGCCTTTAACAATGGTATCTTGTGGGAACTTCATTCCATGGAACACGACTATGATGAGAAAGAATTTGTTTCAATTATAATTACAACACAAATTCTACAATTTAATGATCAAAATTCGTAGATTTGATTTACGTGGTGCAGGAGATTAGGGAGAAAGTTTTCGAAGTATATCACACTCATCATTCCAAATAAACACAGCAATTATAGTCGGCAAATTGACAACAGTTTCCTTATTTCATTCCATGAAGAACAAAAAATGGAAATCTAACAACTTATCCTAGTCCTTAGGACTGCATGTTCAAAACCAGACCGAACCAAAACAAAGATATGTATAAAGTTGAAACTGGCAACCAAGTTGTAAGTTAACTAATGGTTTGGTCCTGATTTACCACCACATTTGATATGCACTTCTCAAATCAACAACAAAGTGCACCCCATGTTAGTATTGGCCTAATATGGCATGCAGTATTGGTCACTATTGTTCCCTCTCTTAAGCAAGTGTTCACTATTGTTACATAATGTAACAACACAAACAAAATATAGACAAACATGCCATTCATAGATAAAATAACATCTGCCAAAACCTGGCTACACCAAAGTTTAATAATATTCAACGAGGGTTTATGCGGAAAATAACCCTATTACAGCTGAGAATAATTCTAAGTTGCCAAAAATGGAGGTCTTCTACACCTAAGATGCAAGCTCCAGCTCACACCTTCCCTTTCCCTTTGCCCGAGCCTTCCACCTGATTTCCTGAAAGGTTTTTAGTTTTGAAAGCGAGGGTTAGACCATGAGGTCTAGTGAGTTCCCTCAAAAGCCACACCACAAAGATAATACAGTTTATGTAAAAACTTTCAGTAAAGGTAATTGTACAAAAAATTGTTATGAACACACATAATGGCCAGCACACTTTTGACAAGCTAATGGCACACACTATGGTCACGTACACTGTGACAGCAAAAAGGGCACACACCGCCTAAATATGAAACACATTCATATATCCACTCGTATGGGACACACCCCCATCTCACACATTTGCCATAGCTCGTCCACACATAAATAGTTTTCATCCACACAATTAAGTTACACTTTTCGTTCTGATCAATTTAATAATAATACGAACACTTACCATTTAATTATGCATAAGGTTCCACACTTTAAAGGAGTTAATATCAGAAAAACTCACATGTCGTCCCGCTTAATACTCTTACTTAGCCTGGTTCTCCCTTCAATTGCACCAATAAGGGTACACACTACCACGATAAGCCACTTGGAGAAATTACACACTCACACAGCTAACCCTTCGAACTACAGCCTGCTCTACTAAGTCACACCATAAGTTTCCGGACACTTCATCCGGACACCCAGAGCTATCCGGACGTCCTACCCGGACAACCAGAACTATCCGGACGTCCTACCCGGACAACCAAGCTATCCGGACGTCCTACCCGGACAACTAAACTACCCGGACACCATGGAAGCTTCCGGACACTGCCCTATTTTGGGGGTTTCCGAACGTGACGAGCAAAACCAAAAACGCAGAATCTTGCACAACTCTCGTCCTAATCCTCCCAACACCTCCAGATTAACAAATAAGGGTCGATTGTTTACACAATATCCACTTTACTACACTCCTTAATCAGATTTAATGAGGACACAAGCAAACCCACAAAATCTAAGTTCTTCTCCAAAAACCACAATACACATTCAAACATAAAGAGAAAGGGGATTGGCATTACCTGAATGAATCTGAAACTTCTCCCAAAAACCCAGCTGCAATTCGTCACCTCTTTCTCTTCAATTTGACACAATCCCTTTCTTGCCTTCTTCCTTAGCCGCACACACACAAAAATCACACTAGATAAGCTAAAATGGAATAATTAGGGTTTTCATCTCTTATATACCCTTCTCTAATAGCACCAAACTTTACATCCTTTACACTTGGACCACGCAACTTTCCAACCTTCTACTTTCTTCCAAAATTTCCCAAATATCGACAAAACAAATCCGGTTATTACAACATCCACCCCTCAAAACAATTTCGTCCCCGGAATTCCCTTTTCGAACAAACGAGGATATCGAGCCGTCATGTCCGATTCCAACTCCCAAGTTGCCTCTTTCCCCTTATGGAATTGCCACTGAACTTTCACTAGTGAGACTTCCTTGTTCCTTGTCTTTCGGACTTTGCGATCCGAGATTGACAACGGTTCTTCTTCATAGCATAACTTCTCATCCACACGAATGTCCTCCAATGGCACAACCATACTTTCTTCGGCCAGACATTTTCTTAGATTCGACACATGGAAGGTCGGGTGCACTCCCCGAAGTTCATCAGGCAATTCTAACTTATACGCCACTTCACCCACACGTTCGGTGATGGCGAACGGCCCGACATATCTAGGCCTTAGCTTCCCTTTCTTTCCAAAACGCACGATTCCCTTCCACGGTGACACCTTAAGCATCACTTTATCTCCCACCATAAACTCGATCGGCTTTCTTCTTTTATTCGCATAAGCCTTCTGTCGATCTTGAGCTACCTTCAACTTTTCCCTTATCACACAAATTTTATCGGCCGTCAACTGTACTAGTTTCGGCCCCGCTAAATGCTTCTCTCCCACCTCGTTCCAACACAAAGGTGTCCTGCACTTACGCCCATACAATGCTTCAAACGGTGCTACCTGAAGACTGGCGTGATAACTATTGTTATACGAGAATTCGATCAACGGCAGATGGGATTCCCATGAGCCCTTGAAGTCAATCACACAAGCACGCAACATGTCTTCCAAGGTTTGTATAGTTCTCTCACTTTGCCCATCCGTCTGAGGGTGATAGGCAGTGCTCATCAATAGCTGCGTTCCCAGCTCTCGTTGAAGACTTCTCCAAAAAGAGGACGTGAAACGGCTATCGCAATCCGAGACTATAGACGAAGGCACTCCGTGCCTCGTTACTATTTCATTCACGTACAACTTTGCTAGCCTTTCAAGCGAATCGTTCTCCCGAATTGGTAGAAAGTGAGCCGACTTGGTGAGACGGTCCACGATCACCCAAATGGCGTCATACCCTTTCGGGGTCCTTGGTAACTTCGTGACGAAGTCCATGGTGATACAATCCCATTTCCACACGGGTATCTCTAAGGGTTGTATTTCCCCGTACGATCGTTGATGCTCCACCTTGACCTTTAAACACGTCACACACCGCTCGACCAGATAAGCGATGTCCTTTTTCAATCCCGGCCACCAATACATCTGCCTCCGATCCCGATACATCTTATTGGTTCCCGGATGAACCGAATACCGCGATCTATGAGCCTCCTCCAAAATACGCTCCCGCAAGCCTCCCAGCTTAGGAACCCACACTTGGTTCCCCAAACATTTCACACCACTACCGTTAGATACTAAGGATGTCACATAACCAACAATCCTCTCACTCTTCCACTTCTCTTCCTTTAAAGCTTCCTCTTGGAACTTCTTAATCTCTTCCAACAGGTTAGGAATTACGTTGATTCGAAAGGCTACCACTTTAGTTGGTTCTCTCCTTTCCTTTCGGCTCAACGCGTCAGCCACGACGTTTGCCTTTCCTGGATGGTAGAGGATCTCACAATCATAGTCGCTTAACAATTCCACCCAACGACGCTGCCTCATATTTAATTCATTCTGATCGAATAGGTGCTTAAGACTTTTATGATCAGAATAAATCTGACACTTAACCCCGTAAAGGTAATGCCTCCAAATCTTAAGCGCAAAAACCACAGCCGCTAACTCCATATCGTGCGTGGGGTAATTCTTCTCATGCTCTTTCAATTGTCGAGACGCATACGCGATCACCTTCCCGTTTTGCATCAGTACACATCCTAAACCCAGCTTGGACGCACCGCTGTAGATTACGAATCCTTCTGGTTCGCTAGGCAAGGATAGAATTGGAGCACTACTCAGCTTGTCCTTCAATTTAATAAATGCTTCTTCTTGAGCCTTCGCCCACTCGAACTTAGCACTCTTCTTGGTTAAGGCGGTCAATGGCGTAGCTATCCGAGAAAAATCTTGGATAAATTTCCGATAGTAGCCCACTAAACCAAGAAAACTCCTAACTTCCGATGGCGACCTTGGTTTCTCCCATTCTCTAATGGCCTCCACCTTGGCTGGATCCACTTTAATGCCTTCCCCCGACACTACATGGCCCAAAAATTGGACTTCTCGAAGCCAGAACTCGCACTTGGAGAACTTTGCATACAATTTCTCCCGCCGCAACAAATCTAACACCACACGAAGATGTTCTTCATGCTCACTCTGGGATCGAGAGTAGATAAGGATGTCATCTATGAACACTATCACACACTTATCCAACCATGCGCTGCACACACGATTCATTAGATCCATGAAGACTGCCGGAGCATTAGTCAAGCCAACGGGCATGACTAAAAACTCATAGTGGCCATACCTCATGCGGAACGCTGTCTTCGGCACGTCTTCTTCCCTTACTTTGAACTGATGATACCCGGATCTTAGATCTATCTTCGAGAAGAAGCTCGCTCCTTGCAACTGGTCAAACAGATCATCGATCCTTGGAAGTGGGTATCTGTTCTTAATAGTCACCTTGTTAAGCTCACGATAGTCTATGCACATTCGCATAGACCCATCTTTCTTCTTGACGAAAAGCACTGGTGCTCCACAGGGTGAGGAACTAGGGCGTATAAACCCCTTATCCAATAACTCCTGTAGTTGCGTCATCAATTCCTTCGTTTCCGCCGGTGCTAACCGATACGGCGCACGCGCTATTGGGGCCGCACCCGACATCAATTCGATTCTAAATTCAACTTGGCGATCCGGGGGCAATCCTGTCAGATCATCAGGAAACACTTCCGGAAATTCTTTTACCACGGGGACATCCTCTAGTCCCTTCTTCTCTTTCTTAGTGTCTATCACATACGCTAGAAACCCCTGACACCCCTTCTCTAGACAATGTCTCGCTTTCATCACCGAAATAAGACAAGACTTACGCTCTCGCCTATCCCCATAGATTACCACCTCCGACAAATCCGGCAAGGTCATACAAATCATTTTCTTATTGCACACAATGCTAGCATTATTACTAGCCAACCAATCCATCCCTACTACAATGTCAAACTCTCCCATTCCCACGGGGTACAACCGCAATGGGAAAGAGTGACCCTCAACCTCTATATTACATCCAACATACATCTCTCTAACCAAAACCCGCCTATCGTCAGCAATCTCTACTTCAAACCCACACCCCAACCGTTTAGGCTTAACGCCCAATCGTCGGGCAAAGTCCGGTGATACAAATGAACGATTTGCACCCGAATCAAACAACACTTTGGCAAGAACAGAATTTACAAGAAAGGTACCTGTTACAACATCAGGTATCTCCACCGCCTCATCAGCCATCATTCGAAAGGCCCTTGCCCTGTTCTGAGCTGGTTCCACTTTTCTTTCTCCCCCTCTTCCTCTTTGTTTACCACCAAAACCACCTGAATCCCCTCTTTTCAGCTGAGGGCATTCCGACCTCAAATGCTCCACATATCCACACTGATAACATGCTCGGGGGTTCCGACAGTCACGTGCCATATGCCCCAGCTTCCCGCACTTGAAGCACCCTTCAGGTTCAGCACATTCTCCACGGTGAACTTGATTACATTTTCCGCACAGTTTTTCTCCAAATTTCGACCCTCCTCGAAACTCCGGCTTGAACACTTTAGCCCGTTTCGAGTCACGTGCTGGTACTTCCCACTTTCTCTTTTCTTTACCCTTTTCCACATCTTGACGGTTCTTTTCCTTTTCAACCAATTTCGCTGCATTGATGGCTGCCTGAAAAGTAGTTGGGTTTCTAGCCGTAACCAGTTTCCGCACACTACTTTTCAACCCGAAAATGTACCTCTCCACTCGGCGCTCTTCATTCGGTACATATAGCTCGACAAATCTCGCCTTCTTCATAAACTTTGTGGTATATTCCCTCACCGACATCCCACCTTGTTCCAAGCCCAAGAACTCTTCCTCCAATCATTTCACTACCGCCAGAGGGCAAAACGATGCTTTAAATTTTGAGACAAATGTCTCCCACGTCATACTCTTTGCAATCTTTGACCCTTCTCCTGCGGTCTCCGCTTCCCACCAGAACACTGCTTCCGACTTTAGCATGGACAGAGCATACATCACCCTGTCGCTATCGGCACACTTACAAGTGTCGAACACTAGTTCCATTTCTCTGATCCATTTCATTGCCAACACAGGATCGCATTCTCCTTTGAAAGTGGGCGGCTTACAAGAAGCGAATGCCTTGTAGCTACAACCTCCACCCAGCACCCGATCATTTACTGCCAACGGATTGGACTGAACAGGACTTCCCGAAGCAGAACCATGCGAGCTAGTCGCTCCTTCTTTACTACCACTTGGCTCTTTACTCCCCGATGCCGACTCGTCTTGCTTTGCCAACAATGCTTTCAACGTATCCTGGATTTCACCCAAAGCAGTGGCAAAATTTTCTTGAGTCACAAAGGCTTGGGCACGACCACACCCACGACTTCCGCCCCGACTCGCTCCCCACCTGGACGCAGAGCTCTCCTGTTGAGACGCCTCTGGTTCTTGCGGAATTCCTGCACTCCTTGTTCCACGAGTAACACGAGCCCTTACTACAGCTCCTTTCGTATTCTCATTCACTTGGGTAGCCGCACGCCGGGGTACCACTCCCCGTCCTCTTCCTCGGCCCCTTCATCGGCCCCTACCACGGGTAGCCGTCGGCACAGGTGGTGCTTCCATCTCGATTTCCTCATCAACAGGTTCCGATGCACCCCTCATGGATCTCCTCAACATGATTACTGACTGACAAGAAAAAACAAAAGAATATTAAATCTATCGCTCCAAATTAATAAAGCAATTAAGCACATACATGTACCTGTAAGTTCGTAATTACACTGGCCAGGTGTAATCGCCAACTTACCTTACATGACAGTTCTCACTACCCCATTAATCATTCTACCCAGTCTCACTACGGTCCTCCTAGTTCTCAGCTGTTCTACTTACTTCTACAGTTTAAGTTTAGGCCCGTCCGGTCACCTAAATCTCTTAAACTAAGGCTCTGATACCAACTGTAACAACCCAAACAAAATATAGACAAACATGCCATTCATAGATAAAATAACATCTGCCAAAACCTGGATACACCAAAGTTTAATAATATTCAACGAGGGTTTATGCGGAAAATAACCCTATTACAGTTGAGAATAATTCTAAGTTGCCAAAAATGGAGGTCTTCTACACCTAAGATGCAAGCTCCAGCTCACACCTTCCCTTTCCCTTTGCCCGAGCCTTCCACATGATTTCCTGAAAGGTTTTTAGTTTTGAAAGCGAGGGTTAGACCATGAGGTCTAGTGAGTTCCCTCAAAAGCCACGCCACAAAGATAATACAGTTTATGTAAAAACTTTCAGTAAAGGTAATTGTACAAAAATTTGTTATGAACATACATAATGGCCAGCACACTTTGACAAGCTAATGGCACACACTATGGTCACGCACACCGTGACAGCAAAAAGGGCACACACCGCCCAAATATGAAACACATTCATATATCCACTCGTATGGGACACACCCCCATCACACACATTTGCCATAGCTCGTCCACACATAAATAGTTTTCATCCACACAATTAAGTTACACTTTTCATTCTGATCAATTTAATAATAATACGAACACTTACCATTTAATTATGCATAAGGTTCCACACTTTAAAGGAGTTAAGATCAGAAAAACTCACCTGTCGTCCCGCTTAATACTCTTACTTAGCCTGGTTCTCCCTTCAATTGCACCTATAAGGGTACACACTTCCACGATAAGCCACTTGGTGAAATTACACACTCACACAGCTAACCCTTCGAACTACAGCCTGCTCTACTAAGTCACACCACAACTTTCCGGACACTTCATTCGGACAGCCAAAACCACCCGGACACCCAGAGCTATCCGGACGTCCTACCCGGACAACCAGAACTATCCGGACGTCCTACCCGGACAACCAAGCTATCCAGACGTCCTACCCGGACAACCAAACTACCCGGACACCATGGAAGCTTCCGGACACTGCCCTATTTTAGGGGCTTCCGAACGTGACGAGCAAAAACAAAAACGCAGAATCTTGCACAACTCTCGTCCTAATCCTCCCAACACCTCCAGATTAGCAAATAAGGGTCAATTGTTTACACAATATCCACTCTACTACACTCCTTAATCAGATTTAATTAGGACACAAGCAAACCCACAAAATCTAAGTTCTTCTCCAAAAACTACAATACACATTCAAACATAAAGAGAAAGGGGATTGGCATTATCTGAATGAATCTGAAACTTCTCCTAAAAACCCAGCTGCAATTCGTCACCTCTTTCTCTTCAAATTGACACAATCCCTTTCTTGCCTTCTTCCTTAGCCGCACACACACAAAAATCACACTGGAGAAGCTAAAATGGAATAATTAGGGTTTTCATCTCTTATATACCCTTCTCTAATAGCACCAAACTTTACATTCTTTACACTTGGACCACGCAACTTCCCAACCTTCTACTTTCTTCCAAAATTTCCCAAATATCGACAAAACAAATCCGGTTATTACACATAAAAGCAAACATCACATAATTCATACCAATACTCAGCCCAACACAACCAATTTCCGAACTGCATAGGCTTCTCTGAGACCATGATATGGAGTTACTGCTTCAATGTCCAGTTGATCGCTTTCGTTTGACCCATCATTGCTACATTTCAGTTTGGTGCCTTGTAAATTAAAAAGTCCCCTCCAAAAAGGGTGAAGAAGTCATCAAAGGTAAAATCAAATTGTTACAATATGGTCTTGTAATACTTCAATATAAAGAAAGCACAAAGGGTTCCCCTAAACATTCTCCTTCCCTTCTGAACTCTCGTCGTATCATTGTTGTCTTTTGAGACATGTTAAAAATCAGCTTTATGCTTCAGTAAATTCATGGTTTAATTAAATATATCTCGTCAAAACATTTGAAATATATAAACTAAAACCTCGAGAATTCGAATTGCATGTATGTATAGTAAACATCAAGAGATCTCAATATTGAGTAATGCATGGCTCAAGCATCAAACAGCAAGTACGAAGGTATTACTTTTTACACAGACACATAAAGGTATTACTCGTGAAAGATGCACATATTCATACATTTTCAACACAATATATATATGTTGTATAAAGGTACCTTGCGATTATATACTGAACAATACATTCATTATTGGAATTATCTATAATATTTTATTGTTACTGAATTGAACAATATTTTTCACACCACTGGGAGGCTTCAACATTTTTTTTCTTTTTGTCAATATTAAGTAATGAAGCCAGCAATCCAAAGGTTAAGATTCAAGGAGAGTGATGGGAGAATCCATTAAAGATGGGGACAACTTATCAAGCCAAATTTAAGAATTATAACATCAAACTTTCCCAAGATTAACTTGCTGCATTCATCATTACTTGGGTGCAAAAGACCAAGAATTGCTTAATATTCACTATGCACCATAACCTCAGTACCCTTCCCAACAAACATGTAAACAAAAAGGGAGTTCAACGTGGATGTGACAAAAAAACACACATCTTTTAATGGGGAAAATTGGAAGATGGTTGATTTCTCCAAACATCTTTTCCTTCGTTACTCTCACCACGAATTTTGTTTAATGCCATAAACATAATTCAACCATCTTTTAATGCTCCCATTGAATGCTCTTTCTACAAACTATTGAAACTTCAATTACTTTACCTCATATAGTGTTTTGTACTACTATTGTTTACCACTGCTCCATTCAATCTTCCACCTTTTCTAAACCTAAAACTAATTGTTACAGCAACTTTTGGCATAACCTAAGAGCAAGAATGATGACATGATGTACAACAGTGAACAACAGGTGTACGTATATCATATACCTCAAAGATAGGCTCCTTAATCAGTTTTGAAAATGCAAGGCACCATCTCAAACCCATCAGTTTACAAGAATCCATCAAAATCAAAAGCTCAATTGCTTACTTTGGGAATGGAAAGTGCTTACTTTGGTTTTGTTTTATTCCTATTGTTACTACACACACACACACACTGAAAGATCACATTTTAAACCAACCAAAACACATGGTTCCTATGACACTTGCAATTTCTGTAGCCACTGTATCTGGGGCTGCAACTTCACAAATAGAAAATTTTCATAAGGACAAACAATAGCATACAGATAAGCATAAGCTCTTGAAAGCTTAATTTATACTAGCATGAAACACGTATGGAACCCGAATCCGGACATACTAACACGTAAGCTCGGTTAATACATTTATACCGTTTCACCCAATTTCACAACAAAAATGGAAATCTTTGACAAAACCCAAATTGTTGCTTGTTACTAACAATTGTTAACTAAACAATTCCGGATTTAGAAAACAATTTAACAACAACCAATTTCCATACAATTGATCAGAGAGCATGAAAATTAATTTTATAAACCAATAAACTAGAAATTGGATGAATAATCAAAATAAAGTTGGATTACATCATCTCAAACAACCCTATAAATTGGAAATTGCAAATGTTAAACAACCCAAAGTCGAATTCTAACGAAAATTAGCCACTCATGGCTAATTTGGAACTAAAACTAAGAAATGGGGAAGAAAGTAAACCTAATTTGCGAAATTGATGAACTTGGAATGATGAAATCTCTCCAAAATCACCTCTTCTTGCTCCCTTCTCTTCAAAATCGTTTTTCCCCAAGTGAGTTCTGCCCCCAAATCGACGGTTTCTGCTGTGTTTTTAACCCCCAATCGGATGAAACCGCCAAAAACACACACACTGATTTTTGGACGCGCGGCTTGGTGCGCGGGTTGAAGACCGCGCAATAGGCCGCAGGTGTCTCTGAGTCTCGAGGCAAAAAGAAGGTTACGCGGGATGGGGTGTGGCATGAGACCGCGGGAGAAGCCGCGCAGGTCTCTGCCAGATTTTGCTGTTGCGTTGTTGTGCCCTCACGAAGAAGAAAAATATCCCAATTAGTTTTCTCCTGGGCCGCTGGTACTTGCTGAAAATGGGTTGTGGGCCTCTTTTTTTCTTTTCCATCGTTGGGCTGCTAAATGAAAACAATACCACAAATAAGTTTTTCTTTTTACTTCTTTTGGTTTCCATCGCCATGTGCAGCTACCAAAACACAAAATGAATGTTTATTATTATTATTTTTTCTTTTTCTATTTAATTTTATATCTATAATATAAAATACAAAACTCAAATAAGTAGGGGTACTTCGGGTATCTAATTGACACAAATATAGGGTAATTTTGATATAAAAATAAGTAAAGTAGGCACTTATCACCCATTTTAGAAAATGATATCAAAAATGTTATTTCAAAACAAATCTTTGCAAGATGGCACACATTGTTAAGTAACTTTGATTTCCAAATATAATTTATCAAAGGAGAAAATAATTCTCTTCCAGATTTTTTATCTAGAGAATTTTTATGGGGAAATGATGTCCAGAAAAATTAATCAAACTGATGTTAAAAATTCTTCTGCTCAAAAGATTCAAGACCCTGATCAAAAGAAAAAGATGCAACTATCACCGTTCAAACCACTCAATAATCCTACCCTGCATCTTCCTCTCTTTTCCAAATGATTCCTACACAAAATAAATTTGCTCCAATTACCCCTATGAAAACTCAACCTTCATATTCTTCTCTAGTTCAAACGCCAGTTACAATATCACCAAATTATACTCCTAAAAAGGTTGTCGTTTCGTCAAACGCTCAAACCATTACTCCTCAAAAACCAAGAATAGCTACACCTTCTTCCAAAACCAATAGCAGTTCTTATATCCCAATTTCAAACCAACAACTTGTTAAGATCCTCGAAGATTACGAGATACAAATCCACAACAAAGGATTTCCTGCCCTTGTTGATTTCCTTTTCCCCAAAGATTTCTTATTTATCGGAAATAATTCAAAAACAAGAGACTATTATCAGGAAATTTTAGAAGACACTGGATCTATCAAGATCCATCACAATTCAAACTCTTCAAATCCTTCTACCATTGCTTTCAGCAAAGTTCATATTTTTCATATTCTTTCAATTCAAGAATGGAAGGCTCGTCCATACACTGATAAGACTCTTTCGAATTACTCAAAACATCCTTCCTACAACTTTTATGATTATCAAGATGCCTGGTACAATCTTTTCTATCTTAGAAACTATACTCATTCATGGTTTCTATTTTTTGATAAGAATTTCGATTGTTCATACCCAAGATGGTTTGTTAGATGGTTCAAATTCATGGGTAACATTCCAGATACCCTTCCAGTTCCTATTCAAAAAGGATTTCAAAAGTTCAAAGAAATCTTTGTTCAAGATATTCCAGAATTTGAATACCTCTTCCAATTCACTATTCTGTTCAAAATTCCATGGATTCTTTCCTGGACTTTTAGTATTGTTCTAGCAGTAGACAGTTCTCCAACCTTGTTACAGAGGATTTTTAGAGTCAAATGGTGGGATAATCTTCCTACTGATCAAATACAAAAGATGACGGTTCAAGGAGTTTTGGAGTACTACTCAACAAATTTTGGTGTTCAAGCCTCTACGGCCCCACTCCCTGGAACTCCCAAGTTTATTGAAGATGATGATTTAACCCAATTTCTTGCGGACAATTTTAAAGAAGAGCTTTGGAGATTGATCAAAGAAATTAAGCAAGGTTCTCCCAGTAGTTCAAACATGTCTCAAGAGACACAATTGATTCAAGATGCTCAAGATCCATATTCAAGCATTAATCTTTATGATTAATTTCTGATTTGTGTGAGTTTGGTGATTTGTCTTTGTAGACAAATTCTTTGTTGATCAAAACGTGTATTTGTTCAAATATAGAAAATACACTTCTTCGTATTTTCGATGTTATCTTTATCAAAAATGAAGCTCAAAGATCCATATTCGGGCATTAATCTTTATGATCAATTTCTGATTTGTGTGAGTTTGGTGATTTGTCTTTGTACACAAATTCTATGTTGATCAAAACGTGTATTTGTTCAAATATAGAAAATACATTTCTTCGTATTTTCGATGCTATCTTTATCAAAAATGATCAAAAGGTTACGAATTATTACTAACATTGCAGATATAATAGTGATCAATAACACCCTTCAAAGACGACAAAACAACTTTGGCAAAGAAGTCAAAGAAGACTCTCTTTTTCAAAAGGTTGGTCGGCCAGGCCAATGATTTTCAAAGATGCTTTCCAAATAATGCATTCCAATAATGCATTACAAAATAATTCAAAATCAAGTCGGCATCCAGTTGCCAGTCAAAAGGTATTCAATTATAGAAGACAGATGCACAGATTCCGGTTACCATCTACTACTCAAAGGATTCAAATGTCTATATAAGAAGACACAAGATTAGAAGAGAGGCATCGGGTTTTTTCACGAGTTTAGATATTAGTTTTCTTCCTCAAATATGTTATGTCTAAGAAGTCTTCTCCCTCCCTTAGATTTTCCACTTCGAGATGTGTTGGGAACTGAAGATATGCTAAGTATGGTTAGTACTGCCAGAACAACATTACTACTGCCAGATCAAGTTAGTACTGCCAGATCAATGTTAGTGCTGCCAGAACAAAGATACTACTGCTAGTTCAAGGTTAGTACTGTTGAGATATTAATACTGCTGGAACATTATTAATACTGCTTATGTGAGGTTAGTACTGCTTGTCAAAGTTACTACTGCTGGTACATCATTAATGCTGCTGAACAAAGTTAATACTGCTGGTATATTACTACTGCTGGAAGATTATTAGTACTGCTTGAGAAGAATGAAGTTACTACTGCTTGTGATCAGAACATGGAATGCGAGATTGAAGGAGATAAAGATGGATTGATTGAAGATATACTTAAAAGAATATTCTGAAGATCAATCTTATTTTGATAGTTATCTTGTAATTATTTTTGTATAAATAGTATTGATAGATAGCTATTAGCATACACATGATAGACGAGAACACAAGAGAAAACACATGTGAAAAGGAATTCGATTGTGTTTTAGAGAGAATAAACCTCAAGGTTTTAGAACCCTATTTCTAGAGAAGTAGAAGTCGTCTTGTTGAGTTTGTTCATCAAGATTGAGGTTTGGTTGTAATATTGTGAGTCGAAACAGTGAATACAAAAATTGTGTGTTTTCTGATATTTTGTTCATTGATTGTGAGAATTAAAGTTCTATTCCGCAGATTCTTTAATTCTGAATTCTAAGTATTAATTATCTTGTTAAGATTCGATCCTGACAAGTGGTATCAGAGCTTGTGTTTCTTAGAATTCTACAATCATTATGGAAAATTCTATTGAATCAAACAGTACTTTTGATTGGAGTGATCAAGCAGAAGAGGCAATCCAGAATCATGCACTCATGGCAGAAGTCTCAGATATTCCTACGGAGGTAAAATCTAATCTCTGTTCTCAATCTTGTATAGACACTGTTAAAAGGTATAGAGATCACAATCAGGGAATGTGTGATGACCTTAAGAGATTAGAAAAGGACATAAGAGATTATGTATTGATTGTTGAGAGGTTTGAAGAACAAATTAAGGCTTTTCAAGCCAATGAACTTCAACACTCATATGATACAAACTACTGGAAGTGGGAAAAGGGTGGTCTGGAGTTCCAACTGAAAGAGTCTAGGGAAGAGTGTGAGAAACTAAAAGGAGAGCTTGAGAAAGTTAAACTTGATGTAGAAAAGTTTACTTGTGCCTCCAAAGTCATGGACAACATAATCAACTCTCAAATCCATAGTAAGTTGAAACCAGGAATAGGGTACAATGCCACACCCCCACCCTACAATAACAACTACATCCCTCCTAAGTCAGACCTATTAGAAACCAAGGATAGGAAAGACTTACCTAAAGGAGCCACTGAAGTAGATCCATTAGATAAAGTAGTTGTTGAGGATGAGACTGACAAAGTAGAATCTGATGAGGAATGTGAAAGTCCACGTGTCAAGAACAATGAGATGAAAAGGACTGAAAAGGGAAAGGGAGTTCACTATACACAGACCACTGTTGTGAACTCTAAAACTTGTGAACATTGTTCTTGCAAGAAAGCTCAAGAGAATAAACCCCAAAGACATGATAAAAAGAGGGGAAATCAAAGAAATTGGAATAACCAGTGGGCACAAAAGCAAGGAGTTGATCTGCAAAGGATTAACAGACCAAAACCTTGTTTCATCTGTGGCAGATTGAATCATCTTGCCAAACACTGTTATTTCAATCCTATTAACCAAAGGATGAATTTTCAAAGACCTTTTTATAAATCCAATGGTTATAGGAAGCCTGCAAGGAACCATGTGGCTAAGAAACAAGCTAAAGCCACAAGCCACATGAAGAAAAAGCCTGAAAAAGAATGTGTCACAATGTGGGTTCCTAAAAGTACTGCAACCTCAGATAATGCTGCTAGCAGTGTTAGTGCTGCTAACACTGTTAGTACTTCTTCAAAAATTAGTGCTGCTAGCAGTGTTAGTGCTGTTAACTCAGTTAGTACTGCTAAATCTGTTAGTGCTGCTAACTATGTTAGTACTGCTAACTCTGTTAGTGCTGCTAACTCTGTTAGTACTGCTAACAATACTGCTGCTCCCAGTGTTAGTACTGCTAGCACTGTTAGTACTTCTGAGGTTAATACTGCTTCTAGTGCTGCTAGACCTATCATATTGACAAAGTACTCCAGTACTGCAGTACTTAAGGTTGAAAATCTCATCAAAACCAAGTGCAAGTACTTTGATGAGCAAGGGAGACCCAAGACCACTTCGGCTTGGGTTCCCAATAAAAACTAATTGATTTATCTTAGGTGCAGGGCAACCAACAGCTCAAGGGGAAGAGCATCTGGCATGTTGATAGTGGTTGCTCCAGGCACATGACAGGTAACATGGCCTGCCTCAAGAATTTCAAAAGAATTAATGGAGGACATGTTACTTTTGGAAATAATCCTGCAGGAGGTAAGAGAAGTGGTAAAGGTGATGTGTCAGAAGGTAAGATGACATTTGAGGATTTGACAAATGCTGCAAAGTGCAAGTATAGTTACTACTGCCAGTGCAGAGTTACTACTGCTAGTGCAGAGTTACTACTGCCAGTGCAGAGTTACTACTGCTAATGCAGAGTTACTACTGCCAGTGCAGAGTTACTACTGCTAATGCAGAGTTACTACTGCTAGTGCAGAGTTACTACTGCCAGTGCAGAGTTTCTACTGCTAGTGCACAGTTAATACTGCCAATGAGTAGTTAATACTGCTCAGTAGTTAATACTGCTTTGCAGTTAATACTGCTCAGTAGTTAATACTGTTCAGTAGTTAATACTGCTTTGTAGTTAATACTGCTCAGTAGTTAATACTGCTAGTGCACAGTTAATACTGCTTTGCAGTTAATACTGCTCAGTAGTTAATACTGCTAGTGCACAGTTAATACTGCTTATGTAGTTAATACTGCTCAGTAGTTAATACTGCTCAGTCGTTAATACTGCTTGTGTAGTTAATACTGCCTCGCAGTTAATACTGCTTATGTCGTTAATACTGCTTTTGAAAATCTAAGGCAAATACTGCTATAAATACCCCTGTTTGCCCGCCAAAGTTCATAACGACTCTTCGCATTAACTTCTTCTCTCTCTCGTTCTAACCTCTTCTCCCTAGAATCTATGTGTTTTCTTTACAAATCCTCAGGAAGCACAACGATTATGGAGTTTGTCGACGAGCATAATGAGATTGCAATGCTTCAGAAGCCGAAGCAGGCCGAAGGATTTCATGAAATTGTGGATTTTCTCAAGTCCACTCATATTTCGTATGCCCTAACGGTGAATCCGACTATCTACATCGAGCATCAGACGCAATTCTGGGCCAATGCCACCGTGGAATCCGAAGATGGGCAGAAAGTCATTCAAACAAGGGTATGTGACAAACCCTTGAAAGTTTCAGAAGAACTCCTTCGCATCACTCTTCGATTGGATGATGCCTCAGGTATAACTTCTATTTCCAATGAAGAACTATACTCAACCTTACAAAGAATGGGGTATGAAGGTCCCATTGGAGTTTTTAAATTCTACAAGTCAAAGTTCTTTACTCAATGGAGATTCTTTGTTCATACCCTAATGCATTGTATTTCAAAGAAAACTACTAGATGGAGTGAGTTCAGCAGTACTATTGCTTATGCTCTAGTCTGCTTAGCCACTAACAGGAAGTTTAATTTTTCTCAAATGATTTTCAATGATCTTGTAGCAAACCTGGAATCCAAAAAGCGTTTTTATATGTATCCAAGGTTTGTTCAAGAAGTGATAACTAAGGAATTGACGGATATACCTCTATTTGATGAGGTATATGTACCAAAATCCCCTAAAGGGAAGGTTTTCTCAAATATGAGGAGACTTCCTAGGGACTCGGAAGGAGTTGACACACCATTGTTCTCTACAATGATGGTTGTGTCCCACACAAATGAAGGTATGGCATCAGGGTCAAGGCCCTCATTAGACACACCCACTGATGACCAATCCCAACCTTCCATCACAAAAGACATCCCTCAGTCCATTCTTGAAAGACCCACTCCCACAATAACCAAAAAGTTTGAAAGAAGAAAGGTACACAAGGTTCCTTCCCTTGCTGTATCTCCTAAGAGCCCGAAGCCTTTAAGCCCTCTAGTGGAGCATTCTCCATTAGAGAATATCGAAAGGGAAACCACAGGGGTGTCTCCCAACCCCAAGAAGGTGCTCACTAAGGAGAAGGTTGAGCATGTGAGTCGCAAGGCTGCCACTACTTCTGCTAGCAAAGAGAAGGCCAGTGGTAAAATAACTAAGCCCTTCCTCACGGCAACTCAGGGTGAGAAATCATCCAGAGGTCCCAGGTGCCAAGAAACCAAGGGGGTAGGTAGTGCTTTTGCTAGGCAAGAGACACCTGCTAAAACTTCCAATGATCCTTTAAGGGAGGTAAAAACTTCTAAACAGGGTGAGGATAGATATACGTACGAGGAATTGATGGAAACTATTGCAAATATCAACATTGAGGTCATGGATCAGAAAAAGGAAATTGATGAACTCAAGAAAGTGGTCCTCTATCAAAACTCACAGCTTGAGAAGCAAAGGAAGATGATCACTAAGTTGATGCACAGAAAGAAGAAAGCTCACTTTGTCCTTAGGAGAAGAAACCCTACCAATGCTGCTTCCAAAAAGGGGGAGTTAGACTCAGATCTAAACATGGAGGATGTAAACATTGAGGGGGAGTATGAGTACAAGGTTGAGGGGGAGACTGAGGAAGCTGCTGATCTTACAAAGGAAGCAGAAACAGAACCAGCAGTAGAAACAGTTACTGCTGCTGAGGTTGCAAAAGAAGTAGAAACAGTTACTGCTGCTGAGGTTGCAAAAGAAGTAGAAACAGTTACTGCTGCTGAAAAACAAAAGGCAACAGAAACTTTTAGTGCTGCTAAAAGCCACAAAGAAGAAACAGCTGAAACCACTCCTGAAGCTGTTATATCCTTCAAAAGAACAAAGAGGCCAAGAACAAAGTCAATAGTCTCAAAGAAGAAAGATATAAAGAAGCCAAGGGTGAATCCAACTGTAGAAGAAGCACAGGAGGAAGCAGTTAAAGAGAAAACTGATCCAAAAGTTGCTGAAGAAGAAGTGGCAACTTCATCAGGCCAACCAAGCAATGTACAATCACTGCCAAATGCTCAAAGTGATGTGTATATTACTGTGGTTAATACTAATCCAATCCAAGCTGAACCAATATCTTCTATGGCTCCTGAAATCATCTTCTGGGACACATTGAAAGATGGAAGAAAGGAGTTCATCAGAATCAAAAGGGCAGATGGAAAGTTTGAAGTTTGTCCTACTTGGGGAAAACTTATCAGAACATGCTCTAGATCTGACTTGGAAGAGATGTTCAAGGTGGGAATGAGGCTATATGGAAACATGCTGACAGAGCAAGGTATGTCTATCACCAAGATGGTTCTTGAATACTTATGCTTAATGTTCAAACCAGAAGCAGTTCAGCATTTGATGGCAAGGAATTTTCAAGTCATTACCAACTGGATGCTCATTGAGAATTGTGGAGTGTATGTCATCTCTCTTGACAATACATTTCATGAATATTATTTGGTGGATGTTGTATACAAGCACAGCATGAAAAAGTTGAATGGAATGCTGCATGCTAGTTGGTGAGTGACAAAGACTCTAAGATGGCAAGATACCTTGTAAAAAGGATTCTCAATCAAAGTCTGGGATTGGATCCAAATTTATGCGTTGATGATTAGGTTTTGGAAGCATCATCTGAAGAACTTAACTTCTCATCCTGAAAAGTCAAGTTAGGGGGAGATTGTTGGGAACTGAAGATATGCTAAGTATGGTTAGTACTGCCAGAACAACATTACTACTGCCAGATCAAGTTAGTACTGCCAGATCAATGTTAGTGCTGCCAGAACAAAGATACTACTGCTAGTTCAAGGTTAGTACTGCTGAGATATTAATACTGCTGGAACATTGTTAATACTGCTTATGTGAGGTTAGTACTGCTTGTCAAAGTTACTACTGCTGGTACATCATTAATGCTGCTGAACAAAGTTAATACTGCTGGTATATTACTACTGCTGGAAGATTATTAGTACTGCTTGAGAAGAATGAAGTTACTACTGCTTGTGATCAGAACATGGAATGCGAGATTGAAGGAGATAAAGATGGATTGATTGAAGATATACTTAAAAGAATATTCTGAAGATCAATCTTATTTTGATAGTTATCTTGTAATTATTTTTGTATAAATAGTATTGATAGATAGCTATTAGCATACACATGATAGACGAGAACACAAGAGAAAACACATGTGAAAAGGAATTCGATTGTGTTTTAGAGAGAATAAACCTCAAGGTTTTAGAACCCTATTTCTAGAGAAGTAGAAGTCGTCTTGTTGAGTTTGTTCATCAAGATTGAGGTTTGGTTGTAATATTGTGAGTCGAAACAGTGAATACAAAAATTGTGTGTTTTCTGATATTTTGTTCATTGATTGTGAGAATTAAAGTTCTATTCCGCAGATTCTTTAATTCTGAATTCTAAGTATTAATTATCTTGTTAAGATTCGATCCTGACAAGATGTTCAAAGTTTTTAGACTTTCAAATCTTTATTTCTCCAGATGCATGCAAAAATTGTCGTAGAGACAACTGTACAGTAAACCATTTGATCAAAGAAGGTATCTTTTAATCATGCTCTTTTTTATGATATTTAATTATGGTTGCCTTATCTTGCAAATTTTTAGTATTTCAAATCATATTGCATTTATACAATTGTTTATTCAACATACCAATCCAAGATCTCTTTTAAATAATCTTTCAAACCTTTCCTTACAAATCGGTATTTTAAACTTTAAAGTAATATATTTCAATGATCCCAGTTTATGGTATCAATCAGTTTCAAACTTAAATTTTCTTGAGACGATCCTTCTCTCCCTTTGGTATAGATATACATACATATATATATATATGGTACAAATCAAATACAAACCATGTATTTGTTGCACCCCTTACAAATTAATTTGCATATATGCATAATCTGAGATGCATATATGCATTATCCCATATGAATGTATGTCCATTATATGTATATTCTTGCACGTATGCATATGCACATTGTTCATATATGCACACTGGTTCTGCACATATGTACACTGTGGTTTGTAAGGTATGCAACAAATGCAAACTTTGCATTTTACGGACTCTCTCTCTCTCTCTCTATATATATATATATATATATATAGAGAGAGAGAGAGAGAGGGAGGTTCAAGGGAAAACCTCAAAAAAACGGAAAACTGAATAACACCCTGGTGGCCCTTCATGTGGATGGTATGCCTTTGTGCATATAGGTAAATTATGTTATTTTTTGATTTTATGCACAAGTGCATTATGCATTTGTGCATATATGCACAAAAGCATGTTACAAATAACATGTATGCACAAGTGCATACCGCCCAAATGAAGGGCTACCAAAGTGTTCCTTAGTTTTCCGTTTATTTGAGATTTTCCCTTGAACAAGACCATATATATATATATATATATATATATTTGATAATTTAAAAGCAAATTTTGGACAATATGAATTATAAACTTTAGATGAAGGTGGGTTTGGACACCATGCACTCAAATAATTGAGGCTTGGACAAATAACGAAAAAGTTAGGCATGGGACAACATATACAATTAAGTTCAAAAGTTTAATAGGGGTTATTATTATTGTAAGATAACTCGAAAATTGATAGACCTTTAAGTAACAAGGTTAGTGGTGACTTTCCATGATACTTACAAAAAGGCTGCGTAGATTGTTATAATATTTATCTATTTACAGTTCAAGCATGTAAGTTATTATTTTTTTGAAAGGCAATGAATTTATGTCGTTGTTATTCTATGACTTCTACGATATGTGTTGTGTATAACATATGCAAGCACAAACATTTTACACACTATGTATGACTATTTTGTTGGTCCACATGAGGATATGCTTGGGGCACCGAGTTTAGTGAATCGATGTTATGAAAGGTGGACAAGCGTAATCAGGGTGAACCTATCAAGACTTGACGGGACCCTACTCAACTTATTTTCGTAAGTAGAATATTTTTTGGGATAGGAAAACTGCACTCACTAAACTTTAAAAATTACTTCGGGATATTATAAAATACAACGACCATAAACCAAAAATCCAAAAAAATCCCTTCGAAATCAACCAAAAAACTTGTAATAAGGGAATGTCTCATTTTGGATTACCTTTATATAAGTTGGGGTTGAGAATGTAAATTTTATATTCTGCAAGGGGTAGAACACAAATAAGGGAATAAATGAGATGGGGACTATCTCATTGTAATAGACACCATATGGTGTGAGTGTGTCATCTCTAGGTAAGAACTTCACCTTTTTAGTCTAAAACCTCCCCTAAGGAGTTGGTGTGTGAGATTTAGATTTAGAGCTTCATTGAGTTCCATTTGAGTATTTTGTTCTGAAATACACCTTGAAATCTATAAGAATCCTCCAAGTTCTTTACGTTGATTAGTATGAGTTTTGGAAACCTAATTGGAACTCGTTAATTGAATCCTTGTTTTGAAGTACTCGTTGAGTTTTCTGGAAATTAAGTTTTAATGACGAAATGTTCATGAATAAATTGGGAAACATGGATGGATATTTAATGTTAGTGTTATGTTGGGTTTCATTTTTTTGCGGAAGAACATTTGGGCCTCAAATGTGGTTATCTGAGTATTCAATCGCACCTACAAATAAGAAAGTCGCACATAACGCCTGGCGTGACCTTTCACGCGACTTTAAGTCGTGGTTAAAGTCGTGTTGGACTCTGTCGTCTCGCGACTCCACCCGTTCCGTTTCTCGTCTCGAGCCAGGGATCGAAGTTCCATACTAGGGGTTCTCTTAGGTGGCGTTTGGTTCGCAGAATGTTTTTGGATGGAATGGAATCTGTCAAAGGAATTTGACTTTGAAGGAATTGGAACGGAATGTTGTCAGGTTTGACCACCTGTTTGGTTGACAGAATTGGAATGGAATCTGTTAAAGGAATTGGAATTTGTCTGTTTGGTTCACGGAAAGTAGCTTTGGAACTGGAATGAATTTATTATAAATGACCAAAATACCCTTTTTGATAAGTTTTAATTATTTAAAACAAAAAATTCTTTTATGAAATAATCATTAAATATATTTTTTTCACTAAAAATACTTTAATAAAATAATTTTTAAATACTTTAATGTGCAAAAAAATATAATATACACAACTCAGATAAAATATATTGTCAAACAAACAAAATTATATTTTGAAAAAATAAAATATATTTCAAGAAAATAAAAAAATGTATTAAATTATATTATATAAAATTAAATTAAATTAAAATTGAAATATAAAATATATAAATAAAATATGAATATGAATATGAATATAAATATAAAAATAAAATCAAAATATAAAATAAAAAATAAAAACATAAAGTATTAAATTAAATTATGTTATATTTAAGTTAAAGAGTATATTTGGAATTATGAAAATACAACATTCCATCAATTCCAATTCCATCAAAATCCTTCAAGATTGCTAAGGAATGTCAAATTCACTTATTTATGGAATCTAATGGAATTGGACATTCCATTCCGTCGAAAAGAATGAACCAAACGAAGGAATGAAATTCGGTCAATGGAATTCGACATTCCAATTCCATCAGATTCTATCAGAATCCGTGAACCAAACGCCCCCTTAGGGTTTAGTATAGAAGACTATTAAGAATTTTAAGTAGAATTAACAACTTTGTTATCTTGATTAATTCAGGCATTCGGTTTGAGCTCTTTTAGCCGTTAGGCTTGGAGTAGAATGTGGGACGTTAGGTGAGTTGTCTTACGCAAAAATTTTAACTCGTAAATGATTCTAAATGTTGTGGAACATTGATTATGGTTTTATACACTATTGACTTATATGCATAAACTACTTTTTTGCATTGTTGATGGAATTGACCTACATATGGCTATGTGGATGTGTGTGGAGTTGCACAACAAGCATATGGTATCTTGAGGTGATAATATCTCTTGGGATTAATGATTTATTTGTTTTGAATTTGTTTCTCGAGCACATTGGATAGACACCTTTTAAGGCTTGTATATTATATTTGTCACAGTGGTTGTGACGAGGTTGTTACAAATGTTGGGTAATGTTTGTGTGGTCGGAATGTGCTCTCATGTTATCGAGTATGTTGTGTTTCTATTTTTGGGTCCTCATTTTATCACTATTTATGACTATCGAAATGTAATAAAGGGAATTCACTAGACCTTATGGTCTAACCCTCGATTTTCAAAAAATAAACCATTTTCAAGTAATTACCAAGTGGAGGGTAGCTCAAAGGGAAAGGGGACGATGTGATCCTAGTAGAGATTGACATCTTAGGCTAGCAAATCTTGTCCTTAGTTTGTAATAATTCCGAGCCGTGGACTTATGTTTTATGCTTCAAACATTTGAGATGTATTTGAGAAACTTTGTACTCGTTCGTTTTTTGTGCCAGTTTGACTTATGGTATTTCAATTGATTATTTGGAAGTTTTGGGTTGATACAAAACTGAAAAGGTTTCTTAAAATCAACAAAAAAACTGAAATCGTTCTTTGAAATAAACTAGAGATATTTAAAAAGTCTTCTGAACAGGTGGAATTCGGCTAAAATACATTGAATAACTTTGCATGGTTTTGATCCATTTAAAGGTGCAACCGCTCGACAATAATCATGAGTCCGCCAGTGACTCTAATGAATGTGTTTAGTACATGTCATAAAGTGAGTAAGTCATCTTTGACTCATAGTATAGGTGGATTTTATCACCAAAAATGAATCCACATGTGCATACAACTAAGAAAAATCTCATCAATGAAAAATGGTTTTATGACATGCATAAATTAAATCATGAATTCTATTTTTCATGTTAGTATTCACATCAAAAGGCAATACAAATTACCGTTTTACTCATAGCAATCATATGCATATTATTAAAACTCATGAATTCAAGACGTTTGACTAATTATGTTTATTAGAAAAGTTATAAACCTGAAAGTTTGAAAGGTAAAGAAACATTAAAACTTGACTGGATAGGGGCCTAGTTGCACGTTACCTAACAAATTTCAACTTAGTAGAGATTGATGTGGAATTAAGTTTTAATCACATACATTGTGTGTTAAAGGTTTATGGGTCTTTACTGGTCGATGGTGGCAAAGGAATATTCCGACTCTCCGCTCCTATTCGGAGTGGATTTCTTGGATTGATTCAATCCAGATGAAGAAAGAGATTTTTTGGTATAACTTTGTGGTCTATATGGGATTTTCGGCATGGTATTTTCTTTGGCAACCCGATGCCAAAAAAGACGGTGATCTTTGAGAACATTACAAATCGTTCTTACTTTTGGGCTAATCCAGGCCCGTCACTTGGGCTGTTCCATTCTGTTACCTGGCCTCCAAATTGGGAGGGGCCCAAGTTTTCTACAAGTCCTTATTATATATATAGTATTAGTTAATTGTTAAGCCCATGACCTATCTAAAATAAAGCCCAAATTATATGTCCAGATGAGTGTCGCTCCCAAATTACAGCCGCCTCCTAAATCCAATCGAAATCAAATCATAATTCATCAATTATCGGCGCCTATCTCTCCCTCCTAAATCTAATCGAATAGTCGATTTCTTCTTGCTTCTCGATGGCAACGGCAACAAAATCAAAACGACCCTTCGATTCCTGTCTACAATTACAAATCATGATTGACAACGACAACGGCTATTTCTTTGATTCTTTTCTGTTCGATTTCACCAATAACGGCCACAAATCAGGTATAAATTAGGCTAATACATCGATTTAAATCTTCATTTCAGTTTATATTGTCGATTTCAGTTCCATTACTCAGTTTATGGTGTCGATTTCAATCTTCATAACCAAACTTCTCGGTTTATGTTGTCTATTTTAGAAATCAGAATCACTTCTCACTTTCTCAGTCGATTTCTTGCTGTCGATTTAACCGAACTGGAACGGCCTTGCTGACTTGCTGAATGCTGAGGTCTAGTGTCTCACAGCCTCAAAACTCAAAGGTGTATTCTTTCTATAACTATATTGTAAATTTGTAGTTTATTAAGTTTAATAGTTTTCACTTTTGCTGTTTTTTAATTTTTAATCATGTCTTCTAGAGTTAGAAAACATGATTCTGGATGTCAAAAACGTAAAAAGAAAAAAAGAATTGAAGAGTTAATCGACTCCCAAAAAGGAGCTATTGATAAATTTTTCAAAAAAGACTCACACATGTCTGATGATAATGCACCTGATGTTGATGTTGATGTTAATTTAGATGAAAATGTTACCGATGTTAATACAATTGATGTTGATAATTTAGATCAAAATGCCAATGATGATGGTATTGATGTTGATGCCAATGATGATGGTATTGTAAGACTTCTAATATAATATATTGTATGCACTTTTAAAGTTTGTTTTTATTATTACTTGTTCAATTATCGGTCTATAGTTTTGGCATAAGTGTAACATGTCTCTAAAAAGTTTGGAACGGCCCTGGGCTAATCACAAAGTAGCAAATTGTCTATTAATTGGGTTGTTGGCTTGCAAATCTTTCTTTGCTATTATTTCTTTATAATTGTTTCTTTTTCTACCTTTTTGCTATATTTTATAAAATTTCGTCGTTCTAAAACAACATACATTGTATGTTAACGTTACGACATTCTGTATATGATTTTTTTACAATAAAATATTATATTATGTTTTAGAAAAAATTCCAAAAAAACAACTAACTTTCTCAGTTTGAATGGTTTAGTTCCTAAACTTTCTCATTTTTAATGGTTTAGTCCTTATAACTTTTTTTGCACGAAAAAAATTATTAAACTTTCTCATTTAAATGATTAAGTCCTTGATTTGTTTTTGAATAAATAAATTATCGAACTTTTAAAAAGTGATTACTTACATCTTTTTAACAAAAGCTACACGAAGTCACCTATAAATGTTTTAAAGTAAAAAAACATTGAATCGTTTTACCGTGTCCAACACTACGTCATTCAAACCCCCCATCGAGTCATCGCCGTATGCCCTTTGTCACTACCCATCCTTGTTGTCGCCCCTGCCATCGGTCTCACTCTTTTTTATTGTTTTTTTTTCGATTCTTCGTTTTTTATATGCCTATATGTGCCCCATTAAATTGTTGTATAAGAGAAAGAATCGGGAAAAAAAATCAAAAGGAGGAAGTTTGGTGGCAAGGGCCAACAACAGCAATTACGATATAAGACAAACAACGATGGGCCGACAAGAAGTAGCAAGGGAGAGTAATGTCGTTGTGTGCGAAAGGCTTGAATGGTGAATGGTTTGGAAATGGTAAAACCGATTTATGTTTTTATTTACTTTAAAACATTGCTAATTGGTTACATGTGACTTTTTTTAGTTAAAAGAATATAGGTGACCAATCAATATATATATATATTAAAGGAGAAGCCAAAGTGAATGATGTGACATCTCCTAAACACTATATACCTATCTTTCTTTTTTCTTAGATTTTTGGTTTTTTAAAATACTTGATATGTTAAAGACCTTAATGCCATTCTATGAAAAATGTATTTTTCACTGAAAGGAGTGTATTTTGGTAATTTTGGCACCACTTTAAAATAACTTTCAACACCTAAACCGTCCATCTTTCTATATTAATCATTTCTTTTATTGCAATTTATGAAAATAAACCATTTATTTTCACTTCTTTTTGTTATTAACCATTCATATTTTCACATTTATTTCATTAATCATCCATTTTCCTTTATTTAAGCACAAATATATTTTTTGGATATGTTATTGGTCTTTTTACTTCTTTGTAATACAACAACCTATATCTCATTATTTCCTTCTAGCACAATTTCTCTCACTAAAAGATCAATCTAGGGTATGGACTTTTGTTTATAGTCAAGTTCTTTGATATTTTGTTGATTTCATATGATCTTTATGTTTTTGTCTGTAGTAAGTGACACAAGCAGAAACAACCTCTAAAGATCACCAAATGTGTAAAGTTTCATCACCACGTACACATATACATTACTACATGTAAGGCTTTCAGTTAACTACTTCTTCATTTCAATCTATTTTGATTTTGTATATTTTAAAATTTCATTATGTATTATTACTTTAACCCTCATTTTTATATATTTTCTCAGGAGCATAACCCACAAGCTAAAAGAAAATTTGTGTATTGTTTTTTCAAGTATTACATTGTTTCTCGCAAAGGGGGTTGTGTACAATTATAAATTGTATTTTGTTATTTTGACAAATCATGATCATGGGTTTGTTTTATTTGATAAAGTTTGATATGTTTTTCTATTCATTTTTATGTTTTTAGTTGGATCATGTGTATTATGATTTTTGATAATACGATGAGTTGATTACGTTTGTTTGTTTGGAATTAGCAACTAAAATATATGCATAGTAAAGGTTTTGACGACCTTCAAGAATACATGCAAGGGACTTTAACAACATCCTTCAATGTTATTTTCTTTTGATAAATTAGAAACTGTAGTTTGTGTTTGTAACATGAATCAATATACAGTCAAAATGTAACAACCCACACCAAACAAACATGCCAAAAGCTACTTCTTTAAATCAAAACGCCAAAATGGTTCGCGGAAATAACCCTAACTACAGCTGAGAGATGAATCTAAATATATTAAAAAGGAAAGTCTTCTAGTTCCTTCTAGACGCAAGCTTCAGCTCACATCTTGCCCTTGCCCTTACTCGAACCCTCAACTGCCTGTTTACGTTTTACATTTTGAAAAGCGAGGGTTAGACCATGAGGTCTAGTGAGATCCCTCTTGCTACCAACACCACACCACGATTATCAACTAAAGAGAGATTATAAGCATTTATAAACAGTCACACCCATAATAGTTTAAGTACACGCACAACACTCTATTGATGGCTCATGCTTTGGTCACGCACACACTTGTGACTACGTGTTAGGCGTTTTCCGGGCTCACGGATTCCGGGTCCTGGTCTTCCGGACACTCCACAATTCCGGACTTATCCGGATCCCCACCTTTTTCGGATTCATTCAGGAAACGCATCAGGACTCAGGCGTTTTTCGGGTTCATGCACCAGACACGAAGAACCCACTGAAAATAGATCTCCAATCCCAACTCGGTCCACCACAGATTGGTTTTGGGACCTATAGTTGCATAAACTAACACCCTTAATCCTTTCCCACACCGATTGATACATAAATCAATCAATCAACCACCACCTTACCCAAAAGGGTTATCGACCACTTAGAACTCTAAGGAGAGATTTTCTTGGCACTAAGAAGTTCAGCGAAGGAAGAGCACTTCAAAAATGAAGTACGGTTTCTTATTTATACTGCATGCATTAAATGCAAGTCAGTACACCTTTACACGTGTCAGCACTTGGTTGGTTGCATGAATTTGACTTTAGCAAACATGCTCTTGGCCGCATGATGAACAGTGTAGTTGGCAGAGTGGTTTGTACGATCCTAGACAAAGGGATGTCCTTCTGACAAATCGTACAAAAGCATGCAAGGAGGTAAGACAAAAGTTGCTTGTAGAACAGGATTCATGATCATCGATCGCTGAGTTGATATTTATCAGGGAATGATAAATGTCAGCTCTCGCTGAAGTCTTCTACTTGAAACTTCGCGTGAAATGGACAAGTCTTGGCTTCACTGATATCCGCATCAGGTCACTAGTAGACTTGGTCACTGGGTTGTCAGCTTGGTCTTCGATTTCAGCTTTGAACTCTATTGTCGCGAATCTTGTCTTCAGGGATCACAAGTAAACTATTACATAATGAAACTATCAGCGATCATCAGTGAGACTGAACAGGCTCAGGGCTCACTGATGTACATGTATCGCTGAAGCATAATTTAAAAAGCGTAAGTTTCACATCAGGGATACTAAACAGACTTAGTATATTTTCTTAGATGGTGAAACTCTGATACATATAATTTACTTATGATTTTCACTAAGTGATTCTAAGGATCATCATCAAATCACTGAAGGGTTTGGATCAACAGGCGGCACGTTAGCCGCCTCTTTGTAGTCATTGAATCCCATTCCCATATTCTTGGGCCGCAACTTTGCTTCAATCGGAGCAACGATACCTTGTGTATTCCGCCCTAATCCGCCTCCTTTATACCCCGTTTTCTCGAGAAATTTCATCCCTATTCCTTTCGTATGCTTCTCGAAAACGCCCACATTTCCGTCATCTTTCGCGTCTCTCGTTCCTAGTCCTATTCGCGATGACTTTTTGTTTAACCGGAATTTCTCCATTTCCTTTTCCCTCCTCTAAAGTGCACCTTCTTTGATCATCTTACCAAATGTAGTAGGAAGAAAGTCGACTTTTTCATCTTCTTCTTTACCCGTGTTTATGTCTGAATGAAAACCGAGCCGTGGATCAGAAGGGGCTTAACCAGATGCCCTGAGACCTAAACCAGAGCGGCTACCATCATCTTGATTATCTTTTTCGTTCTCCTCTTTTGGGTTTTTATCGATTTCTTCACTCGGCATCACGATGCCACTAGATACGAAATTGAGTGGTTTGGTAAGATCCTGTTTTCAGGAAAAATCTTTCTTTCGTTTTTTCTTGCCGGATCCGCCTTCGGAGTCACTGTCGGTGTCGTCGGAAGCGAATATACCGTAGAGCACATCGTCTTTGCTTTGATGACGGTTTTCTTTCCGTAGTAAAAGTCACCGCCTATCCATTGATCATCTTCGTAGTCGTTTTCCATTCCGAACCTCTCCATTTCCTTGTCTTCCTCCATGACTCTTCAGAAATTAACCTACAAAAAGAAGAACCTCAAGTTGTGTTGCTGAAAACCAATAATATACAAACACTGAATCATGGGAGTTGTTTTTCTATATAATTAAAGGTGGATTTTCATACGAAGTATATAATTAAACAAAAACTAACGCATGATTATTTACTAACAACAACTATTAGTTACTACATTTATACCCTGAATTAATATCAAAGTGGAGTAATAAGATTTTATTTAAAAACTAGTCAAGCAAATAAAGATTATTATAAAATGTCGATGTACCAGAGTATATACACTGCTAATCCAGTTGGATAGTCTCAAGTCAAGAATTAATGAACAACAAATAAAGACCCTAACTTTTTTTTAAAGGGTGTCCTAAGCTATGTCTAGACTAATCCCTTGACAAATTATGACCGTAAGACATCAGCCTTGATTAAACACTCAGTGGCCACAATTGTTGTGTACGCTTGGTATCAAACCCTGGGCAAATTGGATATTCCACCACATCTCCCGGGCCTTAAAGCAATAAAGTTCAAAAAAAGCCCTAGATAAAATTAAGAACAACAAACAAACTAAATGCAAGTAGAAACCAAATTTGAAACGGAGAAGAAAGTGCGATAACAGAGAAGAGTAGAAGCAGTGACGATGCGTGATTGCCAGAAAACGAGAGGGGCGACTGTTTTTGTGATTGCTTATTTAAAAGTACTTATGCTTTGATGTAAAAGTGTTAATTAACTTATGTGGTGTCAAACCGGAGTTTTATAAAAAAAGTGTTTAGATTAGCTTATAGTGGTAACAAAACGTAATAAGCTAATAAATTGATATTTAGAGAGTGCTTGAGATTGCTTATACATGTAAAATAACCAAAAAGTATAAATAAGCAATTCCAAACACCCCCTAAAGACTGAAAACGTAATGAACAGTTTTCCTTTTTAACCATCCAAACACTGAAAACTTTTTTATTACGGGTACCACACCAGAATAAGTTAATAAACACTTTAAATAAGCAATTCCAAACACCCCCTAAAGAAAAATCTACCATGTCGATAGTAAACCACAGTCCCACTTTTCCTACTAGTCCAAAAACCTAAGTTCGACACCCTAAACCGAAAACGAACTTAAATCTCACGATTTCCAATTTGTTGTGAGGTGAAGGTAAAACTAACACCAAAACTAGAAGATATGGTTGAAGTTAGGGTTTTGTAAGTACGTTAAGAGAGAAACAAGAGGTTAGATTCAACAAAGCGATGAAACTAGGGTTTCGTTTGAGAAACAAAATCAAATATTGCAGTCTTAGATCCAACATACCTTGGTGAAAATCGACAGAATGCAAGGATGCGCAACCTGAGTTAATCTTCTGGTGTATTAGTTCACGACATTGATTGAAACTAGCCGAAAAAGATTGATGAATTTTGTGTTTAGAAGAAAAAAATAGGCGGTGTTGTTTTTAATGAGAATAAATGTAGTTTTAAGTCCTTATGCTTATCTTTTTATCATTTTATATCCTTTTACTTACACTATTACCATTTTAAATTCTTGGGCTTCACGTAAATATACAAACTAAAAATACTTTTATTTAATTTTCTTTTCTTTTTCTAACTTAAATAACCCATACAATTAAATAATAACTTAAATTAAAATTAAAATTTACATTTTTAAGCATTTAATTAAGAGTGAATTACATATTTGGTCCCTCGTGAATAGTTGCTTTTCACTTTTTGTCCCTCGAAAGCTAAAAGTACACTAATGGTCCAAAAATCGTGTTTTAGAGCCCAAATTGCTCCCTCCTACTAACACCGTTAAATGAGGCCTCCGTTAAGTTGGTCATGTGCCCCTCACGTGAGGGGTAATTTGGTCACTTTATCCTTTTTCCTCCCATCTCCTTCCTCACCAAGAACACCATCCGTGGCCACCATTAACCACTACCACACCGACTTCACAAAATCGGTAAAAAAAATCCTAAATCCTTATAAAATAAAACCCCAAATCAATCCTTAAAATCAAAACAAAATCAAACCCTTTAGCAGCTCCTCCTTCTTCTTCAAGATCTGAATATGTTGAAACCCTAACTTATTCTCTTAACAGCCCATCACCCTTCAAGATCTGCACATGCTAAAACCATAACGCGTTCCATTAGTTGTCTCTCCCCCTCTCCATCGATCTACGTTGCACCAAATTTATGTTCCGCCTACCATTAGTCGAAGAATGAACATAGGGAAGTAAAAGACGACAACGATTGCTTCTGTGAACTCCATCCCCTTATCCCTTCTCGATCGGTGCCCAGATTGAGCTTCTTCCCTCTTTCAGATGGTCTTGGTTTACAAACTTAAAGGTCTTAATTTTGAACATTCAGATCAAAAACACTTCAACAAATCAACAAATGATGAAAATTGAACTGTCCAGACTTAGGGTTTTGATTTTGATCAGATTCTTAGATGTAGATTTTACATTTTAGCCTTTTCTTATGAACTTGATTTGTATGAATAATTTTGGATTCTTGGTTTCATGTTCATCCTATGTGTTTTGTTCTTTGTTTTCATTCATGTAAATCAATTTAAGATTTATGTTCTTCTGTTTTTTGTTTTAACATGGTGGGGGCTTTTTCACTTTTTGTGTAATTTAATTATTATTTTTTGGAGACGGGTTTTAATGGTCTTGATGGATAAAAAAATTCACATATTTGTATCTTATCAACGTTCTTGAAAGTGGTGGTGAGGATGAAGATGAAACAGGTAAAAAGGCAAAAATGCCCCTCGGGGTGAGAGGCGCATGGTACATCTAACGGAATAAGTTAATAAACCCTTTAAATAAGCAATCCCAAACACCCCTAAAGAAAAACCTACCATGTCGATAGTAAACCACATTCCCACTTTTCCCACTAGTTCAAAAACCTAAGTTCGACACCCTAAACCGAAAACGAACTTAAATCTCAGGATTTCCAAACTGTTGTGAGGCGAGGGTAAAACTAACACCAAAACTAGAACGAATAATAAATTCGACAAAATATATGGTTGAAATTAGGGTTTTGTAAGTACGTTAAGAAAGAAAGAAGAGGTTAGATTCAACAAAGCGATGAAACTAGGGGTTCGTTTGAGAAACAAAATCAAACATTGCAGTCTTAGATCCAACATACCTTGGTGAAAATCGATAGAATACAAGGATGTGCAACCCAAATTGATCTTCTGGTGTATCAGTTCACGACATTGATTGAAACTTGGCGAGGAAGATCGATGAATTTTGTGTTTAGAAGATAAAAATAGGCGGTGTAGTTTTTAATGAGAATAATTGTAGTTTTAAGTCTTTGTGCTTATCTTTTTATCATTTTATATCCTTGTACTTACATGTTTACCATTTTAAATCCTTGGCCAACAATCTATTGGGCTTCACTTCAGTTGTTGCACACGTCAAGTCGTCAAACCAAAATTTGATTGTTCTTTTATTTTTATTTTTCTTTTTCTTTTTCCTTTTTTTGTTGCTGCCCACGAAAATATACAAACTAAAAATACTTTATTGTTGAAGGATTATGTGCCATCATCAAAAGGAATTGATTGAGATAATATTTCCCTAGTATTAGAATTTACCATAATGAATGTTTCCATTTCTTTGTAAACTCCTCCCTATTTAAAGGGCTTATGAGTAATGAGAAAGATATATTCATTCTCTCTATTTACTGTTGTTCTGTCATGTTGATTTTCCTATAACACGTTATCAGCACGTAAGCTCATAATTCATTGTCTTTATCGTCCACCGCTAAAGAACTACTATGTCGATAGACTGACGTTGTTGAATGGCTTGCTTCCCGGTTCCACTACTTCAAGTTCAATTCAAGTAAGCATTTATATGTCTTCATCTTTGTATTTATGAAAAGATTACGCTGCTTGCGTTTTTGCTTCGTTATTCATCGTTTGTCGCCACATTTATCATATATTATCGTACGTTTTATGTCAACTCATTATTCATATAAGTATTCTAAGACCATATTAAAATAAACATGCAGTTTTTTTTTTGAAACAAACATAACATTAAAAATCAACGGTTACAGGAAACATTAAAACAACATGGAATGAAAGCCTTAAAAACAACGTAATATTTCGGACAAGATAAAAAACGAAAGTGTCTCGTAGTCAAGTGAGCCACTTCGTTAACTTGTCTATCCACCGCATGAATCAAGATAAACTCCCGACGAACCTGAACTTTCCGAGGAAATACAAGGTCCCTGCAGTTCCAACTGGAGGCGATCAATGAATTGATTCCTCTTCTTTTTTCCAAGATCACATTCTGAAGGTAAGGAGAAACAGTGGGAAGGTGCCACCTTTCTTTAACGATTTCCTCCTTTTTAATAGTGGACATGGTCCACTTTACTTTCTTGATTTTTCCTAACTGCAGATCTTGCCAAATAACCGAGATGAAATTATTATTCTTACATTGGTTGTGGTGGTATCGGAATTTCCAACGTTTCCGGTATTTCCACATTTTTACTACCCTTAACGTTACCATGTACTCTCCAGAACCTTTGACAATTTCACCATAGTCGTTGTCGAAAAAGTCGTGGAGATTAGTGGCGATGGTATCACTAAAAAACGTCATTACGGTCGTCTCAGAAAGGATGGGAAACCAAACGAGATTTAGATCCACAAAAGGGATTTAGCCACAAAGGGTTTAGCCACAAAGGGATTTAGAAGATGAGATTTCTATTGTAACACCCTAAAAACAGGGCCAATTTAAAACTTAAAAATTGCCACAAGTTATGATCATAAAACCTAAAACTTCTATAACCTGAGGATCAAATGTAAAGGTTTTATATACAACATATCTTAATTCAAATAACCTATTAATCTAATCATACATCATAATTAGATTAATTAAGTTATCTAATCCTTTGTCCCAAAAGCATCCAAAATAGCTAGATCCTCCATTATCTCTAAGTTGAGTTTTTCCAAAAATCCTCATCACACCTTCCCTCTTATTTCCCGGAGCTTGTACCTGGTAAGAAAATTCAACTTTAAAACATTAGGCTTTCGCCTAGTGAGAATATTCAAATCAAATTAAAGTTAAACAATTAAAATCTCAACAGATACAACAAACCTGTTCTCGCCCATCTTACCGTACAATAACTTCTTTCAATACTAGGAATCTACCCCACTCCCATACTTATGACTAATTCGTCTAGCCATAACCACACTACCAAGAGTCTACTATAAATCATCCCGGATTCAAAGTCAAAACTCTTATCTAAGAAATTACAAGTCAAAACCTGCCTATTTCTTATTACTCTTTTCATAATTCGGAAATCTCTGATCTTCCCTGTAACAATGGAAATCTCCGATCTTCCATTTGAAATAGGAATTACAAATCAAACTCTGCCTATTCCACATTTCATATTTTCCTCACCTCAGAATCAATGGTCCCAATGGGATTATTATATCGCGATAAACAACCGGGACCCCCGATGATTCAAGGCACACTCAATTACTAAAAATTACATCCCTTTGGTCAATGGCAAGTATTCGGTTCCCATTAGACCGTACCCAAGTGCCTCCGATGACCGGATGCCTATTTTTAGTAATTACAACATAATACATAAGTATTATAACTCTTATCAGTGTATATGCATAACACACAATGTAATTCATTCTATATATGTATTTATAAAGAATCTTAATAATTCTAGTACCTCGACCTCTTGGCTATCCCCTCTTTGCAATTTAGCACGGGGACCAACATAGCATAACTTTTAAATCATCTAACTGGACTCTTTACTGATTAAGACGAGTCGTTTATTTATCATGTTTAGACATACATATTACATATCTATTTCAATATTAATTGTTGAACTTTAAAGAGAGTTAAATAAACTCACCTGGTATGAAGTCACTCTTCTTTTTAATTCTTTTAAAAACGTAAGGACTTCTGTCTTCACCACCACAGTTTACTGTAATACCCAATACACAAATATACTGATATTATTTTACAGAACAAGACTTTCTAAGAACTAAGAATCCTTAATCTCTAAAATCTACGTCTCAAGTCGCAACCAACTAATATTCAAAACCCTTGTCGCAATACACTGTGCCAAGTCACAACCAACTACTGCGACTTCAACACCAAATCGCAACCCACTATTGCGATTCCAAACCCAAGTCGCAACCTTCTATTGCGATTTCGACACCAAGTCGGAATCAACTGTTGCGACTCCAATGCCAAGTCGCAACCCTCTATTGCGATTCCAAACCCAAATCGCAACCGTCTATTGCGACTTGCTTGAATGTCGCAATGGCGACTTGTTTGAATGTCTCAATCCTCTGCAATTTATCTAAAACCCAGATTTTATACTTTTAAGTTATGTTTGGTTCTGTAAATATGCAGATAAGTTTACTACCATAAACAACAACTATACATAAACCTAAAATTCTCATATCATACAAAAATCCCAAAACCCACTTCCACAACTTATATTAAAACTTAATACATATAAGTATGGATTTGTATAGAATAGATTACCTTTTGATTCTTCAAGCTAAACACAATCCAGAAGATTTTTCAGCTAAAACCCTTTTTTCTTTCCTTCTTTTTCGTTTCTATCTCTCCCTCTCTAATTCTCTTTCGTACTCCAGTATACACACACACAAAACAAATATGAAGAAAATATCTTCCAATTCATCCAAAAAGGTGAAATGAGGCGGTGGTTAAGTTTAAGTGTCACCAAATTTGACTAAATCAAACCCCATACTTTCATCACATAATCAACTTTAACCCCTCATCTTAACAATTAAAATTAAAGTTTACCCCTTAACTTATAATTCCATAAAAACGATTTAACGTAACTTATTCGGGGTTAAACTCTAAAAATTAATTTGTCAAATAAATAATCATAACTTATCGATTAATTATACTCAATTAATTAATAAAACCCATCATCGTTATTTATTAAAATTCGAGATGTTACAATACTCCCCAACTTGGAAATGATTTCGTCCTCGAAATCAAAGCTAAGTAAATAAATGAGGATATCTAACTTTCATATATTCCTCTGACTCTAAGGTCACATTAGCACCTCGATGATGCTTCCATTGAACTTTCAACATTACCATCTCTTTACCACTTCGTAACCTCTTAACTGACTTTTCCAGAATTGCCTCTGGTTCCTCTACACATCGGCTACCTTCATCCACCCTTACATCAGTAAGTGGAATCACATCTTGTTCTTCGGCTAAGCATTTCCGAAGATAACACACATGAAAAGTATTATGGATCCCTTCCAGCTCAGGTGGAAGATCCAGTTGATACGCTTGAAGACTAACTCTTTTGGTAATAGTGAATGGTCCTAGAAAACGAGGACTTAATTTCCCACGCTTTCCAAACCGAATCACACCTTTCCATGGGGATACTTTAAGCATTACACGCTCCCCAACTTGAAATTCTTTTGGTCTTCTTTTCGGATCAGCATAGCTTTTCTGTCTATCTTGAGCCGCTTTCATATGCTGCCGAATTTCCTTTACTTTGTCCGCGGTTTGTTGCACAAGTTCCGGACCAGCGAACTGTTTCTCCCCGGCTTCTAACCAGCACACCGGAGTTCTGCATTTCCTACCATACAATGCCTCAAAAGGTGCTCTTCCAATACTGGAATGGTAACTGTTGTTGTAAGCAAATTCTACTAACGGTAGATGAGAATCCCAGTTACCTCCAAAATCTAGCACACACGATCTAAGCATATCTTCCAAAGTATGTATTGTTCTTTCACTTTGGCCGTCAGTCTGTGGGTGATAAGCAGTACTCAGATTAACCCTCGTACCCAACTCTTCTTGAAGCGACTGCCAAAATCTGGAAGTAAACCGACTGTCACGATCAGACACAATAGACACCGGTATACCGTGTCGTGACACTACTTCATCAATGTATAGTTTTGCCAATCTATCTATTGGTGATGCTTCTTTCATAGCTAAGAAATGAGCACTCTTCGTCAGTCGATCGACAATTACCCAAATGGTATCGTTACCTCTTTGCGTCTTTGGTAACTTTGTCACAAAATCCATGGTAATCTTTTCCCATTTCCACTCCGGAATTTCCAAAGATTGAAAACTTTCGTATGGTCTTTGGTGTTCTGCTTTTACTAACGAACAAGTTCCACATATCTCTACTTTTCGTGCCACATCAACCTTCATAGCCGGCCACCAATAATGCAACTTCAAATCTCTATACATCTTGGTACTTCCCGGATGTATAGAATACTTGGATCTATGCGCATCTTCGAGAATAAACTCCCGGTTTCCACCTATCTTTGGTACCCAAACACGGCCTTGGAACAACTTAATTCCACGGCTATCTTCAGTCAACTGAAGATGTTGTTTGCTCATAACTTCTTCTTTCAAGTTGTCTTCTAACAGAGCTTCCACTTGGGCGGCTTTTATTCTTTCAATCAAACTTGATATTACATCAATTCTGGCGTTTGTCGTTTTCACACACCCACTATACTCTTTTCTGCTCAAGGCATCGGCTACAACATTTGCTTTACCTGGATGGTAATGCAATTCACAATCATAATCTTTCAACAATTCAAGCCATCGCCTTTGCCTCATGTTCAACTCCTTCTGATCAAAAACATGTTGCAGACTTTTATGATCAGTAAAGAGTGTACACTTCGTTCCATAGAGATAATGACGCCACAGCTTTAAAGCAAACACAACCGCTGCTAATTCCAAATCGTGGGTAGGATAATTCTTTTCATGTTCTTTCAACTGTCTTGACGCATAGGCAATCACCTTGCCTCGTTGCATCAATACACATCCTAAACCCATCTTAGATGCGTCACTATAGACTACCAAATCTTCAGTCCCTTCTGGCAATGCAAGAATAGGAGCTTCACACAACTTCTGCCTTAAGGTTCTGAAAGCTGTCTCCTGCTTTTCGGTCCAAACAAACTTCACATTCTTACGAGTCAACATCGTTAAAGTAGAAGCAATCTTTGAGAAGTCTTTAATAAACCTTCTGTAATAACCTGCGAGACCCAAGAAACTTCTTATCTCAGATGCGCTTTTCGGAGTCTCCCAATTCATCATCGCTTCTATCTTTGCTGGATCTACTTTCACCCTTCCGATGAAATCACATGACCAAGAAATTGTACTTCTTTCAACCAAAATTCACACTTAGAGAATTTTGCATACAATTTCTCTTTTCGTAACACTTCTAAAACTTCACGAAGATGGTGTTCATGGTCGTTCTCATCCTTCGAATAGACAAGTATGTCATCAATAAAAACGATAACAAACTTATCTATAAATGGTCGACACACTCTATTCATCAGATCCATGAATATAGCTGGAGGGTTAGTCAACCCAAATGGCATCACGAGAAATTCATAATGCCCGTATCTTGTTCTAAACACCGTCTTTGGAACGTCTTCCTCTCTTACCCGCACTTGGTGATACCCCGACCTTAGATCAATTTTAGAAAAACATCCTGCTCCATGGAGTTGATCAAATAAATCATCTATCCTTGGAAGCGGATACTTATTCTTTATCGTCACTTTGTTCAGCTCCCGATAATCTATGCACATTCTCATAGTGCCATCTTTCTTCTTAACAAACAACACTGGAGCTCCCCAAGGCAAAGAACTCGGTCTAACAAAACCCTTATCTAATAACTCTTGCAATTGAGACATCATTTCTGTCATCTCAGCTGGCGCTAGGCGGTAAGGTGCACGAGCTATCGGTGCTGCTCCAGGAATAAGATCGATGCGGAACTCTACTTGTCTTTCAGCTGGTAGACCTAGAAGATCATCCGGAAATACATCCGGAAACTCACGCACCACGTTGATATCTTGAATATGTTTCTTTTCTAACTTCGTATCTATAACATAAGCTAAATAAGACCAACACCCCTTCGATAAACATTTACGCGCCTTTGCCACTGAAATCAACGGAACATCTCCTTTTTGCTTTTCTCCAAATACGAATACGTCATCTATGTCGGTCATCGGAATTCGAATCAGCTTCTTTGCACACATTATTTCCTCTTGGTTATTGCTCAACCAGTCCATACCCATAATAATATCAAAACCCCCAATTTCCATTAACAACAAGTTAATCAGAAATTATGTTCCCTCTATCAAAATTTTACAATCGACCAGACTTTCATTAACCAAAGACTGGACTCCATTAGCTATCTCAACTACTAAAGCCTCTCCTAAAGTAGTGACAGGCATAGCTAGCTTACGCTGGAACAACTTGGATACAAAAGAATAATTTACGCCACTATCAAATAACACACGTGCAGGAATGGAGTTTATAAGAAATGTACCCGAGACCACATCTTTTGATCCTTTCGCTTCATGAGTAGTCATTTGAAATGCACGTCCAGTTGGTTTGGGAATAACCAACTTTCTTCCCTGATCTCCTTCCTTCTTCAACTTCGGACAGTCTCTCCGAAAATGACCTGGTTGTTGACATTCAAAACAAACTGATCCTGGTACTGTACAATTTGTTGCTATATGCCCCGCCTTCCCGCACTTGAAACATTGATTTCCAACCACCCGACATTGACCAAAATGTTTACTCTTGCATTTAGAACACCAACTTGGTTCCCTACGAGAATCATAACGAATGTTATTTCCAAACAACCTTATTTTTTGGGAAGATTCTGAACGACCTTCCCACTTTCTCTTTTCCCCCGGTTGCGCTTTCTCCTCTTTGTCTTTAACGTACATTTCTTCTATCACCTTTGCTTCTTCAATCGTCTCTCTTAAAGTAGCAGATTTCGAACTGCGGACCCTCGTCATCATATCCGCCGGTAGACCCTTTAGATAATATTTAATCTTGTCTTTCTCGGCTGGAGCCACATGCCCCACGAGGTTCATCTTTTCCATAAAGGATTCGGTATACTTTCTCACTGTCATGTTACCTTTCTTGAGATTTCTGAACTCTTCTTCGATTCGGTCCATTTCGGTCTCATTACAATATTCTTCCAGAATCTTTGCTTTGAACTGTTCCCAAGTCACGGCATTCAGAACGGCTTCCGTCACAGAAGATGACAACACGTTCCACCACTGCAATGCGTTACCGCGTAACATTTGTGACCCAAATCGAACTTTCGACCTTTCATCACTACATTCACAAGCCCGAAAGGCTTGTTCAATTTCTCTTATCCAGTTCATACAAGCCACTGGATTGTCATCTCCCTTGAATTCCGGCGGTCTACAGCTCAGGAAGGTTTTGTAGGAGCAATTTCTTTCAACTCTTCTTTCTGCCCCCGATCCTGGGTTTCCAGTTGGATTTATCACACTGGTATCAACTACCGTTCGTCTTGGTTCCGTACCTCGATCGCTGAACATTTTCTTAAACATCTCAGCCTGTCTTCCCATAGTGGTATTCATCATTTCCGCTTGCCTCTCCATTGATGCATTCATCAGTCTGGTCACGTTATCCATTATGCGGCCTTCCATGCTTGAGTCCGATGGCGTTTGATCGGCAGTACTAGCACCCCCTCGATGTACTCGACTTCGCATTCCTCCTAAGGAAAGAAAATATGGAGGCGTCTCTTGAATTCCGCTTACTCCAGTTTGCCTTTCTCCCGCATCGTCTAACCAATTCCTATTCATAGAAGAATTTGGAGACCTTGGAGGTGTATTCACCATTGATCTAAATGAGCACAACAGAATACTCATCAGTAATGGTTTATACAACTAGACATACAATACGTACTTTACCGCTAATCAGTCACTGTAACAATTTAGAAACAAGTATGCTTGTGTAATAATATATTCATAATAACAGTAACTAATTGAAATTGCGAACATATCATACATGAGAATTCTCATTACCATTGTTACAGTACTAACCTCGCGTATTTCTGTCGACTCAAAGACTACCCAATCTTAGTACTTCTACCCATAACTCACGAATCATAACTTAATTCATCACATCTTAAGTCTAGGTATCTCAAATTCATACCTAGTTCGCTTAAACTACAGCTCTGATACCATATTGTAACACCCTAAAAACAGGGCCAATTTAAAACTTAAAAATTGCCACAAGTTATGATCATAAAACTTCAAACTTCTATAACCTGAGGATAAAATGTAAAGGTTTTATATACAACATATCTTAATTCAAATAACCTATTAATCTAATCATACATCATAATTAGATTAATTAAGTTATCTAATCCTTTGTCCCAAAAGCATCCAAAATAGCTAGATCCTCCATTATCTCTAAGTTGAGTTTTTCCAAAAATCCTCATCACACCTTCCCTCTTATTTCCCGGAGTTTGTACCTGGTAAGAAAATTCAACTTTAAAACATTAGGCTTTCGCCTAGTGAGAATATTCAAATCAAATTAAAGTTAAACAATTAAAATCTCAACAGATACAACAAACCTGTTCTCGCCCATCTTACCGTACAATAACTCCTTTCAATACTAGGAATCTACCCCACTCCCATACTTATGACTAATTCGTCCAGCCATAACCACACTACCAAGAGTCTACTATAAATCATCCCAGATTCAAAGTCAAAACTCTTATCTAAGAAATTACAAGTCAAAACCTGCCTATTTCTTATTACTCTTTTCATAATTGGGAAATCTCTGATCTTCCCTGTAACAATGGAAATCTCCGATCTTCCATTTTAAATAGGAATTACAAATCAAACTCTGCCTATTCCACATTTCATATTTTCCTCACCTCAGAATCAATGGTCCCAATGGGATTATTATATCGCGATAAACAACCGGGACCCCCGATGATTCAAGGCACACTCAATTACTAAAAATTACATCCCTTTGGTCAATGGCAAGTATTCGGTTCCCATTAGACCGTACCCAAGTGCCCCCGATGACCGGATGCCTATTTTTAGTAATTACAACATAATACATAAGTATTATAACTCTTATCAGTGTATATGCATAACACACAATGTAATTCATTCTATATATGTATTTATTAAGAATCTTAATAATTCTAGTACCTCGACTTCTTGGCTATCCCCTCTTTGCAATTTAGCACGGGGACCAACATAGCATAACTTTTAAATCATCTAACTGGACTCTTTACTGATTAAGACGAGTCCTTTATTTATCATGTTTAGACATACATATTACATATCTATTTCAATATTAATTGCTGAACTTTAAAGAGAGTTAAATAAACTCACCTGGTATGAAGTCACTCTTCTTTTTAATTCTTTTAAAAACGTAAGGACTTCTGTCTTCACCACCACAGTTTACTGTAATACCCAATACACAAATATACTGATATTATTTTACAGAACAGGACTTTCTAAGAACTAAGAATCCTTAATCTCTAAAATCTACGTCTCAAGTCGCAACCAACTAATATTCAAAACCCTTGTCGCAATACACTGTGCCAAGTCGCAACCAACTACTGCGACTTCAACACCAAATCGCAACCCACTATTGCGATTCCAAACCCAAGTCGCAACCTTCTATTGCGATTTCGACACCAAGTCGCAATCAACTGTTGCGACTCCAATGCCAAGTCGCAACCCTCTATTGCGATTCCAAACCCAAATCGCAACCGTCTATTGCGACTTGCTTGAATGTCGCAATGGCGACTTGTTTGAATGTCTCAATCCTCTGCAATTTATCTAAAACCCAGATTTTATACTTTTAAGTTATGTTTGGTTCTGTAAATATGCAGATAAGTTTACTACCATAAACAACAACTATACATAAACCTAAAATTCTCATATCATACAAAAATCCCAAAACCAACTTCCACAACTTATATTAAAACTTAATACATATAAGTATGGATTTGTATAGAATAGATTACCTTTTGATTCTTCAAGCTAAACACAATCCAGAAGATTTTTCAACTAAAACCGTTTTTTCTTTCCTTCTTTTTCGTTTCTATCTCTCCCTCTCTAATTCTCTTTCGTACTCCAGTATACACACACAAAACAAATATGAAAGAAAATATCTTCCAATTCATCCAAAAAGGTGAAATGAGGCGGTGGTTAAGTTTAAGTGTCACCAAATTTGACTAAATCAAACCCCATACTTTCATCACATAATCAACTTTAACCCCTCATCTTAACAATTAAAATTAAAGTTTACCCCTTAACTTATAATTCCATAAAAACGATTTAACGTAACTTATTCGGGGTTAAACTCTAAAAATTAATTTGTCAAATAAATAATCATAACTTATCGATTAATTATACTCAATTAATTAATAAAACCCATCATCATTATTTATTAAAATTCGAGATGTTACAATATAGACCGGGTCTCGACGACAGCAGGGCGGCAGCAGCAGGGCGGTGAAAGGGCGGCAGCAGGCGGCGGCAGGGCGGCAGCAGCGGCGCTGTTGTGGCGGGTGCCGGCGACTGTGATGGTGACGACGAAGATACCGCTGGAGACTTGAGGTTGCGATGGATGGATGTCTACGGTGAGATGGCGACTGTGAGATAGAGGAGAACTACGGTGAGATGGCGATTGTGAGATAGAGTAGAACACCCGTCGGAGGAGGTGGAGAACCGCCGGATCCCGGCTGCTGCCGGCGGCGGCGGCGGCTGGAAACCCTAAAAATCAAAGCCTCTCTCGAGAGAGAGAAACCCTTCAGCACAAACATGCCGTTTGTTATATTGATCAATAGAATTATTTTGTTATATTTTTATTGTTGATACCAAAAGTATTAAAAGAAAACAAGAATTAAAACCAAATCAAGATGATTATTTAACTTCCATTAAAATAATAAAAAAGAATTGATACTCACCTAGAAAAAAGGAATTACATTTAAAAAAAGGTCTTTGTTTAAATTCTTATTTGATTTAATTGTAATTATAAATTAAAGCATTATATAGTTTTGTTTTGAATTCTTTTAGCTATATAAGGAAGTTTAAAAAAAAACTAATTTATATTTTGGTGGATTATAGAGAATATACGAAAAAAATATCAATTAACATTTGTATTTCACATGACTTTTTTTAATTGATTTTTTTATTTTTCTTAATTTCAATTATTGGTATGAATGTGAATTAATTGTTATTGATATTGGGACATTGTTATTGATATTGAAACATTGTTATATGGCAGTTATCTTATTTTAAATTAGATCAATTTAATTTGTGAAAGTTACAAAAAAAAATGTATTTGTATGCTTATTATTAATTATTATGGTATCATTATATACTTTAAACTTCAATATTGTTGTGATTAATATGTGTGTATAATTATTTGTATATTTTAGTTATCACACTGATTATTACATATTATGATTATTTACATGTGTTGTAAACGATATGCATATATTACAGTTGAAGTAATATAGAGATTTTTTGTGATATTAACTATATATAGCTAACATATGTGAACTACTCATTTAATTGTACTATTATGCTTTCTTATGCATAAAATATTGTTGTGTTGTACTCTAATGACCATTTTTAATTTGTATGTATTCATTAATTGATTTATGTATCCTAATTCACTATTAGTATGTTAATATGTTATTGAGGCATAATTGTCCTGAAATATTTAATTAACTCATTCCAACGTTTCATAAGATGGTTATATGAATATTGAATTACTTTGTGCAAATGTTTATTAGTTTAGCTATGGATTTAGTTTTAAAGTTGATATCTCCAAATAATATTCAAATCATTACCTTAAATTGTGACCTTATAAATAATTTTTGGAAGTTACACTTCCATCCCATATATTTTGATCTTTTACCAAAAGTTTCAAAAATATATTATTAAGATGTTAAAAGTTTGACTTTCACTTCATGTCAAAACTAAGGTTTATTTGTCTAAATGACAAAATGTCTTAAAATATTATTTAGGTATTAAAACATTGAAATTGGCTTCATTTGCCAAACTCATATTCATTTTGGCCTCATGCCAAAAGTTCTATAATTAACAATGTTATCTTCAATTAAATAAATAGCAATATATTGATTGGATTTTGTCAAACGGGTGTAAATAGCCCTAAGGTTTGTAGGGACTTAAGTAATCCGTGTGATTCCCCTACTACCTGAAAATCCAATAGATTGAGTGATTTCTTTTCGCAAATTGAAATATTGATGAAATATTATCAACAAAAATATGCTAACATGCAAAAATCTAATTGTTATGATAATGAAATTTCGTGCATAACATAATAAGTATAAACCATAATTCACTATTTTAGAAAATAATATGTTCTTTTTCTACGACATCTTTGAATCAAAAGTACTTGATTACCATAAGATAGGTTCGAAAAAACATAAGAAAATACGCAAAAGTTATCGAACCATTTTGACCCTAAAGAAAAAAAAAATACTAGATGTTAAGATACAATTAAATACTTTAAAATTTTTGAGACGATACATCAGTCACAACCTTCAGAGATAATAACTAGAAACCCCCAAGAACCGTGGGTAGTCCCAAAAAGAAAATTTGGGAATATTCAGTACCATATATTTCTCAAACTAATCATACAGTGGAAATAAACCTACTTACTTGATTACAAGAAGGTAACTGATTTTGACAAAGAAATGTCATGTCTCAAAAATGCATCTCATTCTTTGTGGCAAGGAACACACAAAGGATTATGCGAATCATAACATCTTTCCTATATCACCAATCATACTAATGAAACAGTATAAGCTGCAATATAACCTTTAACAAACTCATTAACTTAATGCAAGTGGCTAAGAGATGTAACAAGGTTTTTTTTAACAACACTAGACATACATGGATAAAGTAAATTCTTGAAGTCAACAAGGCAAGCGTTGGATATGGAAATAACTCTAAAGGACGTGAGTTAAACATATTGATCCACACATATATGACAATTATGTATCATGTGGACAAGGTTGTGAAAAGGGTCAAATTCATGGCAGGAGTCGGGAACGAACTTCTAATAGAAAATGGAACAAGTTATAAATGAACTATGTCATATCTAAGATTGATTGAATATAAGTTTATTTGAATGAATTTTAACTATCATATTAATTGCATTTGCATATAAACACCCGGTCTTATAACCATTATAGATGTGAAGAAACACATCAAAAACAAAACTCTCAACGTTCTTCGTTCCATGTAAGAATGTATCGAGGAGAACTTGATTGTTTTTTGTGGAATCTCATACAATCCTAAGAAATAGATTATTTTTATTGAATTAACTATTTTAGTTTCTCCAAACACTTAGACGATGGACTGTCACTTGTTGTTTAATGACACAAGATCAATCACTAAAACACTATATTAATAGGAACCTTGTTAAGATATTTGTATCAATGAGAAATCATATTATAAGAATGGAAATGGGTATATGTACATCAACTCTAATGATATGAAAGAAACATACATTAGAGAAATTAATGTATCAAATTAATGGATTATCTATGTCATTAAAACATATTTTGTCACCAATAAAGAACTTTGGGACAATGACACATATATGTTTCGGCATGACCACGTGGGACACCATGGTCGTGACATAGTGATCTATGTATTGGAAATACACATAGACACATTCTCTTTCGAGTGAAAGACAAAACGAGGGAATTAACCAAATTGCAACTGTTGACTTCTACTGCACAAGAAGCAACATCACCATCATAATATGCCCTCTCCAATACCTCGAACTTTTGTATACCCTGATTCTTAGCCAAGACATGAATGAGATCGTCCTAAAGCTAAGGACACAATATAAAAAGATTTCATTCTTACAACGAATACAAAGTGATATTTATGGACATAAACATGCAGAATGCGGACCATTAAAGTACTTTATGGTTCTGGTTTTGACACGATGAACACGTGTAATATTATTGTCCACATGAAATGTTGCACTCCTAGCACTAGTTATACATTTAAGGACTAACCACCCTGATTTTCTCATCAAGTCTGCATGACTTATAATGCTGGAGAATTTACATCATTAGGATTCGATGATTATTGCATATGTATAGAGATTAATGTAGAGTTTCCTATACCCCTTGTGTATATATAAAATGGTCTCGTAGAATGATAAAAGTTGTCATCAAAAGAATATAGATGGTAGTTAGGGCATTGGTTATGAGCACCAATTTATCCAGATCTACATGGGGTTATGAAATATTAATGCAACTTTACTTATTCGTGTTTAGACCCACAACCAGCCAACCAATCTTATGCGTACCAGTTGGTAACTGGATATAAGCCTGATGTTTTACATTTACGTATGTTTGGTTGTGTTGTATATGTGCCAATTACGCCCCCACAACGTACCAAAATGGGTCTTAAAGACGATTCAATAAAATGTTGGATATGAATCCCCAACAATTATCTGCTAACTAGAACCCTTGACGAGTGATCCCTTTACCGCTAGATTTGCGGGTTGTCACTTTGATGAGACAACCTTCCTGTCGTTAGGGGGAGATAGGAAAAAGGATTTTCCATGGGAACGACAGGAAGTGTCGTTGAATATTTGAACTGTGTCTCATTTTGATCCCCAAAAACTTCACAACGTAAAGTTGAAGTCAAACGAATCAGACTCGATACCTGATACGTTTAATATTATATAGAGTGACAAGTTCACATATACGAGCCGCAAATATACTCGCAAGGTCAAAAGTCCCCAGACAAGGGCACAACGTCGCTGGAAGTACGTTTCAATCACACATGGTGGAGGTGTGGTTGAGGTCGTAGCTCCCAAAAGGAAATGGGGGAAGCTATTTGGTTCGATAGATACTCATCTAAAGGAAGAGAAGAGTAAGGCACAACTATATATCATCAATACATGAGATCATCTCTGATTAAATCTATGTCTATGAATCATTACTGGAGGACGCTCCGAAGTTAATATTGATTCCAGAGATCAAAGAAATCTCAAATGAATATGAGTCGATGGATAGATCATACATACTCAATGATGATATATTTGCATATACCGTTGCTTATGAGATAACAGAGCACGATGTCATCGAACCATGCTCAGTTGAAGAATGTCAACAAAGAGCAAATTGGCCTAAATGAAAAGAAGCAATCTAGAATAATTATTTGACAAATGAACAGGTATTTGGCTCGGTAGTGCTAACCGAGCAAGTGTAAAGCCTATAGGACATAGATGAATCATTTGTCAGGGAAGCGTAATGAGAATAATTAAGTCATAATATATAAGGCTCTCCTTTGGCGCAAGGTTTCTCACAACGCATTGGATTGACCACAATAAGACTTGCTCTCTCGTGATGGACAACGTTCTGCTAATTAAATTAGCCAAGTAGTTTCCGAAGCACTGGAAATTGCAGCTCAACGATGTAGTTACTACATATCTCTATGGGGATCTAAATTCAGAGATAAAAGTACTTGATGACATTATACCAATATCAAGTAACTTTAAACTATGAAATACGTTTACAATAAATATGAAACACTCACTTTATAGATTAAAGCAATCTATGCGGATGTGGTATACCCGCCTGTGAATACTTGATTGGAAAACGATATATAAGAATGATGAACGGTGCCCTTGCGTATGTGTTTAAGAAAAAAGTTCCAGATTTTTATAGTAGCTCTATATGTCGATGTTATGAACATAATAGACACTCTTGATGAAATAAGAGAAAACACAAGCTATTTGAAATCTGATTTTGAGATGAAAGATCTTGGGAAAACTTGGTATTGTCTAGATACTTGAGCTAGGACACCGAGTTTGTGGAATATTAATCCACCGATCCGCAAATGTTCAGAAAATGATCAGGCAATTAAATATGGACAAAACGCATCCGACTAGCACTCCCATGATCAGTCAAAGTGTTGGATATAAGGAAATATCCATTTCGTCTAAAGGATGATGACGAAGAGATGTTGGGAGCTGGAATTCCATACCTAAGTACAATAGGCGCATTATTGTACTCAACATAATACACTTGACCGTATATTGTACTTCTAACTGAACTTGTCAGCTAGATTTAGCTCAGCGCCAACGCAACGTCATTGGAATGATTTCAAATTAATCTTTTGGCACCATTGACGTGGGCCAATACTTTCCCTATGGAGAAAATTGAATTGATAATGGAACTTCAATACCTACTTAGATTGTGAGTGGCAAAAGTACTGGCTCTTATAGAAAAACACCAAACAATGTCTTGGTATATAACTGTTGATATTAGGTTTATGTTCAATATAAAGGTTGTTCCCAAATTGGCTAAGGAATTATCATATGGAACATACCGATTGCTTGGAAGTAAACTAAGCAACCCCTTAAGAGCTACATTATTAAATTATCAAGAATATTACTCTACATTATTCAAGAGTGTATATGGTTAAGTATCATCATTATACATATTAGAGGAGCTAGTGGTTTGAGTTCAACCACTATCCTACCTGCATATATGGAAATAATGCATCATGTATCAAATAAATGAAAGTAAGATACATCAAGCGTTATAACATAAATCATATTTCGCTTAAGTTTCTATAAAACCAACAACAATAAACTCTCCTCAAGATTCAAGTGAATCAAGTAAGGTATGAGGAAAATGTGGAAGATTTGCTTTCCAAATGGTTGCCTAAGGTTACATTTGAGAAACATGTGGAAAGCATTAAGATGTGGATATTTTCTAAGCTCTCTTGATTGATGTACGAATCAGGGGGAGTAATAGACAAAAGGAGGTGTCTACTAAACATGTACTATTAGTGGGTTGTGCTCTTTCCTTCACCCAAGGTTTTATTTTTCCCATTGGGTTTTGTTCCTTGGTGCAAGGTTTTAGCGAGACAACATTTTATACATCATATTGATTTATATACCTCTTGATTGATGTACGAATCAAGAAATGTGGTAAACTAAAGGAATTGTTTATTGGTGTCTTGTACTCTTTCCTTCGTCTAAAGTTTTTATTTTTCCCACTGGGTTTTATTTCTTTGGCGTAAGGTTTTAATGAGGCAAGAATTATGAACCATCACTCCTTTGATTCGGCACAAGGGGGAGTGTTGAAAGATTATGTGCCATCATCAAAAGGAATTGATTGAGATAATATTTCCCTAGTATTAGAATTTACCATAATGAATGTTTCCTTTTCTTTGTAAACCCCTCCCTATTTAAAGGGCTTATGATTAATGAGAAAGATAGATTCATTCTCTCTATTTACTGTTGTTCTGTCATGTTGATTTTCCTATAACATTTATTTATTTTTCTTTTATTTTTCTAACTTAAATAACCCATACAATTAAATAATAACTTAAATTAAAATTAAAATTAACATTTTTAAGCATTTAATTAAGAGTGAATTACATATTTGGTCCCGCGTGAATAGTTTCTTTTCACTTTTTGTCCCTCGAAAGCTAAAAGTACACTAATGGTCCAAAAATCGTGTCTTAGAGCCCAAATTGCTCCCTCCTACTAACACCGTTAGATGAGTCTCCGTTAAGTTGGACATGTGCCCCTCACGTGAGGGGTAATTTGGTCACTTTATGCTTCTTCCTCCAATCTCCTTCCTCGCCAAGAACACCATCCATGGCCACCATTAACCACTGCCACACCGACTACATAAAATCGGTAAAAAAAACCTAAATCCTTATAAAATAAAACCCCAAATCAATCCTTAAAATCAAAACAAAATCAAACCCTTTAGCAGCCCCTCCTCCTTCTTCAAGATCTGCATATGTTGAAACCCTAACTTATTCTCTTAACAACCCACCGCCCTTCTTCAAGATTTGCACATGCTAAAACCATAACGCATTCCATTATTTGTCTCTCCCCTTCTCCATCGATCTACGTTGCACCAAATTAATGTTCCGCCTTCCATTAGTCGAAGAATGAACATAGGGAAGTAAAAGACGGCAACGATTACTTCTGTGAACTCCATCCCCTTTCTCGATTCCCTTATCTCCTCTCGATCGGTGCCCAGGTTGAGCTTCCTCCCTCTTTCAGATGGTCTTGGTTTACAAACTTAAAAGTTTTAATTTTGAACATTCAGATAAAAAAACACTTCAACAAATCAACAAATGATGAAAACTAAACTGTCCAGACTTAGGGTTTTGATTTTGATCAGATTCTTAGATGTAGATTTTGCATTTTAGCCTTTTCTTATGAATTTGATTTGTATGAATAATTTTGGATTCTTGGTTTCGTGTTCATCCTATGGGTTTTGTTCTTTGTTTTCATTCATGTAAATCAATATAAGATTTATGTTCTTCTGTTTTTTGTTTTGACATGGTGGGGGCTTTGTTCACTTTTTGTGGTACTGATCTTAAAGATGGGTTTTCACATATATCAGAATTTGTTTAAGACTTTTAACAAATATATAAATTTAATTAGTATTTTTTGGAGATGGGTTTTAATGTTCTTGATGGATAAAAAAATTCACATATTTGTATCTTATCAATGTTCTTGAAAATGGTGGTGAGGATGAAGATGAAACACGTAAAAAGGAAAAAATGCCCCACAGGTGAGAGGCACATGGTACCTCTAACGGAAGCTCTTTGAATGGCATCAGTGAGAGGGACAATTTTGGGCTAAAAAACACGATTTTGGACCACCAGTGTACCACACCGAAATAAGTTAATAAACACTTTAAATAAACAATTCCAAACACCCCCTAAAGAAAAACTACCATGTCGATAGTAAACCACATTTCCACTTTTCCTACTAGTCCAAAAACCTAAGTTCGACACCCTAAACCGAAAACAAACTTAAATCTCAGGATTTCCAATTTGTTGTGAGGCGAGGGTAAAATTAACACCAAAACTAGAACGAATAATAAATTCGACAAAAGATATGGTTGAATTCAGGGTTTTGTAAGTACGTTAAGAGAGAAACAAGAGGTTAGATTCAACAAAGCGATGAAACTAGGGTTTCGTTTGAGAAACAAAATCAAACATTGGAGTCTTAGATCTAACATACCTTGGTGAAAATCGACAAAATGCAAGGATGCGCAGCCCGAATTGGTCTTCTTGGGACTTTATGTTCATAATGATGTCATGCTTGCCTTTTGTACTCCGGAGAAGCAAATCTTAATCGGACCTATATTTGCTCAATGGATACAATCTGCTCATGGTAAAACTTCATATGGGTTCGATATACTTTTATCTTCAACGAATGGCCCGGCATTCAATGCGGGTCGAAGTATATGGTTGACGGGTTGGTTAAATGCTATTAATGAGAATAGTGAATCAGTTCACGACATTGATTGAAACTTGGCGAGGAAGATTGATGAATTTTGTGTTTAGAAAAAAAAAATAGGCGGTGTAGTTTTTAATGAGAATAATTGTAGTTTTAAGTCCTTGTGCTTATCTTTTTATCATTTTATATCCTTTTACTTACACTTTTACCATTTTAAATCCTTGGGCTGCAATTTATTGGACTTCACTTCACTTGTTGCACACGTCAAGTCGTCAAACCAAAATTTAATTGTTCTTTTTTTTTCTTTTTCTTTTTCGTTTTTTTTTTTGCTGTTGCCTACGAAAATATACAAATTAAAAAAACTTTATTTATTTTTCTTTTTTTCTAACTTAAATAACCCATACAATTAAATAATAACTTAAATTAAAATTAAAGTTAGCATTTTTAAGCATTTAATTAAGAGTGAATTACATATTTGGTCCCTCGTGAATAGTTTTTTTTAACGGCATTTAACACACACACGCTCCCGAGGTATCCGGGCTCCCACTTAAGGGTGCCACCCGACTAATCCCGGCGACCCGACCCAAAAGGCTGGACCGAACGACCCGGAAGTGGATCCCATAGACTGGATCCTCCGCAACCGTCCCCGGACCCGGCCCCAAAGGACCAAGCCCAAAGTCTAGATACCGCCGAAGTGCAGCCCCCGTGGTTCGAACTTGAGACATAGGCCTTCCAGCACTATCCCCAAAGCTTTGCCACTGAGCTAACACCCCTTTGGTGGTCCCTCGTGAATAGTTGCTTTTCACTTTTTGTCCCTCGAAAGCTAAAAGTACACTAATGGTCCAAAAATCGTGTTTTAGTGCCCAAATTGCTCCCTCCTACTAACACCGTTAGATGAGGCTCTGTTAAGTTGGTCACGTGCCCCTCTCGTGAGGGATAATTTGGTCACTTTATGCTTCTTCCTCCCATCTCCTTCCTCACCAAGAACACCATCCATGGCCACCAATAACCACTGCCACACTGACTACACAAAATCGGTAAAAAAACCCTAAATCCTTATAAAATAAAACCCCAGTCAATCCTTAAAATCCAAAATCAAACCCTTTAGTAGCCCCTCCTCCTTCTTCAAGATCTGCATATGTTGAAACCCAAACTTATTCTCTTAACAGCCCATCGCCCTTCTTCAAGATCTGCACATGCTATAATCATAACGCGTTCCATTAGTTGTCTCTCCCCCTCTCCATTGATCTACGTTGCACCAAATTTATGATCCACCTTCCATTAGTCGAAGAATGAACATAGGGAAGTAAAAGACGGCAACGATTGCTTCTGTGAACTCCATCCCCTTTCTCGATTCCCTTATCCCCTCTCGATCGGTGCCCAGGTTGAGCTTCCTCCCTCTTTCAGATGGTCTTTGTTTACAATCTTAGAAGGTTTTAATTTTGAACATTCAGACCAAAAACGCCTCAACAAATCAACAAATGATGAAAATTGAACTGTCCAGACTTAGGGTTTTGATTTTGATCAGATTCAATTTGGATTTAGATGTAGATTTTACATTTTAGCCTTTTCTTATGAACTTTATTTGTATAAATGATTTTGGATTCTTGGTTTCGTGTTCATCCTATGGGTTTTGTTCTTTGTATTCATTCATGTAAATCAATACAAGATTTATGTTCTTCTGTTTTTTGTTTTAACATGGTGGGGGCTTTTTTCACTTTTTGTGGTGGTACTGATCTTAAAGATGGGTTTTCACATATATCAGAATTTGTTTGAAGACTGTTAACAAATATATAAATTTAATTAGTATTATTTGGAGATGGGTTTTAATGTTCTTGATGGATAAAAAAATTCACATATTTGTATCTTATCAATGTTCTTGAAAATGGTGGTGAGGATGAAGATGAAACAGGTAAAAAGGCAAAAATGCCCCTTAGGTGAGAGGCACATGGTACCTCTAACGGAAGCTCTTTGAATGGCGTCAGTGAGAGGGACAATTTTGGGCTAAAAACACGATTCTTGGGGTCTCTTGGTTTGATGGTGGACGAAGCTTATAATGGCGTGACTCTCTGAGTTTTGGCCGCAAACAATGACTTACGCGGGTACTCTCGCGGTTTCAGGCCGCGCCACAAACCGCGTAAGTCCTTGTTCGGCAGTTTTCTGGCGGTTGCAAGTCGGTTGAATGGGATACTTATAAATATCTCAATGCAATTCGTTTTTTTGGCAGACTTTTCTATACAAACAAATATTCTTTGGGTTTCTTGTTCTTCATCTTCAACCATGGAAGCATAATCGATTCGTCGGGTTCAAGTACCATACTTGAACGGATTGTTGAATCCTCTAGATGGAATCCGTACATGGGACGAATTTTTGTCTAAGGACACTGCATCGCAGGCCTCAATCCTCTCAACGATCATCATCAAACTTTGGTTGCATATTCGAGTCAGTTGTTCGATTCTTGATCTTATTTTTCAATTCAATATACATATACTTCTATACATACGATTTATGTATATATATAGGGGTGGTATTTTTTGCAAACCACTACATTTGTGGAAACTATGCAAACTAACTAATAACCATCCAATTAGATCATCAACGGCCAAGATTCATCCGGTGGCATAAAATGTAAATACTTGCCATTTTGTAATTATTTTAATAAACAAAACACCCGTGTAAGGGTATATTTGTCAAAATCATTCTGCGTCTCCCATAAGCATCCCTAAAAAATCAGGGCGCCTCAATGGTTTCCAGATCCATCTTTGTGGTGCGTTTGTGTGGTGCACGGCGACAGAAGGATGCAGTTGCTAAAGAGGGAAGAAGTCGACGGCGGTTGCAGAGGGTTGCGAGAAGAGAAAGCAACGATCGCCGCCGTTGCTGGTAATCGGGAGAAGAGAGCGGCGGCAGAAAGTCGAACGAGAGGGAGAGAGAGAGAGAGAAAAAGCAGCGCCGATGGTGGTTTTCGACGGTGGCAGATGACTAGTGGAAGAAGACGGCGGCAGTGCTGGCCGATTGATGGCGACGGCAGAAAGTCGAGAGGGAGACTGAAGGAGGAGATGGAGGTGAAGTGGAACCACGGTGGTGACGTGCGACGGTGGCGACTGCGTTGGATGGTGTAGACGAGAGAGATGGAATAGGTGTACAGGATATTCCGCACAGCTGGTTCCGGTGTCTTTTGAGATAAGGTAATCGAGAAGCACCTGGTGATCGTAATGTAGTTCTGAAAAAAATAGTAGATCTGTCATCCCACAATCATTTTCTTTTTCTGGGTTTTGTCTTCATGATTTTGTATTCATGATTCTGGGTTCATGAATTTATATGGTTTCATGTTTCTGGCTTCATAGATTTATATGGATTCATGATTCTGGGTTGATGATTTTATGGATTCTTGTTCCTGGGTTCATGGATCCCCTTTCTCTCTCTTCTCTACCAATTATTTTCATGATTTTTGTATCCATTTTTTGGATTCATGATTCTGGGTTGATTATATGGATTCATGATTCTGGGTTGATTATTTTCATGGATTCTTGTTCATGATTCTGGGTTGATTATTTTCATGGATTCTTGTTCGTGGGTTTCATGATGAAGAACACGATACAGATTAAGAACACAACACATTAATATTAAGGGATTGAGATTACGATTATTTTTAATGGGATATCAACAAATCGCAAGAAATATGGAAACTGCCATCTTTACACATTTTTTTAATAATAATTAAAAAACTGAATTTATAAAATTACGTCCATACCCCTCCGTGATAATATTAATTAATAATTAATTTTAATTAAATTAAATGAAATGATTGATTAAGAAGTAGTTTCTATAGTTTCTACAAATGCATTGGTTTGTAAAAGAAACCTCCCATATATATATATATATATATATATATATATATATATATATATATATATATATATATATATATATATATATCGTTTATATTTCAATAATTTGTTGTTTGATTAGTACATAAAGTGTTGTTGGTCTTACGGGATTTCTGATTACTAATTCTAAGACATAACAATAAAACCATCCCAAATCAAACACAAAAATACATGTATTTTTATTTTTAATTTAATACTAAAACACTAAAAAGATGAACACTAATGAAATAGACTTCTATATTTGGAGGTCAATAAAATAAACCTCTAAACTTGTATTAAAACTCAAACACTTTTACAAATAAATCTCACTACAATATACACTCAATCACTCAAGAACTTCAAAAGATTTGAAGCTATATACTCTAAATCTAAACCCTAAAATCAGATACAAAAGCTCTGTGAATGTGAGAGAGTTAGAGACGTAAAAATGACTGAATACTCAACAAACCCTAATCGCTTCAGTTTTATAATCCAACACTATTACGAATTTACACTTTAGTCCTTTTCTTCTTAGCCCTTGAATTCTCTTTATTTGCTCCGGTACCCTTCCTTCAACCAACCATTGAAGCGCAGTACATGACTTCTCTCATTCTACAAGTTTGGTCCTCATACAATTAAAACAATAACAAAACACAATAAATTAGTATTACAATAACAAGATTGGTTTAATAATCAGTTTTAACACCCTCCCTAAATCTTGGTATTGAAATAAGTCCAACATATTTAACTTAGAACACAAATAATTGTGTTGATTTACACCAAGCGATTTCGTAAAAATATCCGCTGGATTTTCTAAAGACGGTACCTTAACAGTCTTAAGCATTCCCGAAGCGACTTTATTTCTCACTTGATGTATATCTATTTCTATATGCTTTGTTCTTTCATGAAACACAGGATTGTTTGCAATTTGGATTGCTGATTTATTATCACAATTTAAATCAACAGGTAAAAGATTTTTAATTTTTAAATCAGTTAAAACACTTAGTACCCAAATAATTTCACACAGGGCAGATGCCATTGCCCTATATTCAGATTCTACTGAAGATCCGGAAACAGTCGATTGTTTCTTACTTTTCCAAGAAATCATACATTTACCCAAATACAAACAATACCCAGTAACAGAACATCTAGTAGAAAGACACTTACCCCAATCTGCATCGACAAAAGCTTTTAAACTAAAGTCAGACGATGAAGAAAAATATACACCCTTTCCTGGAGAACACTTCAGATATCGTAAGACTCGGAGAGCCAATTTAAGATGTGACTGCCTAGGAGAGTGCATGAATTGACTTAGACAATGCACTGCAAATGCAATGCCAGGTCGTGTAGCCAATAAGTAGATTAATCTACCAATTAGCTTTTGATACTCAGAAAAATCTGTCAGAGGTGGATCTTTTAAATCAGGACCAACTGAATCTGTGACTACAAGATTCATGTCCATAGGAGTGCTAACAGGTTTACAGCCTAAATATCCAAAATCACTAAGGAGTTCAGGACAGTACTTGCGTTGTGACATGCAAATACCCTTTTCAGTTCTTAAAATTTCTATTCCCAAGAAAATTTTTAACTCACCTAAATCTTTGATTTTGAAATTAGATTGCAAATGTTGTTTAACTTTTTTTTATTTCAAATAAAGAATTTCCTGTCAAAATAATATCATCCACATATACAAGCAATACTAGATACACAGAATCATTTATCTTTGTAAACATAGAATGATCACAAGTACTTTGAACAAACCCATTATCATATAAACAGGCAGACAATTTTGCGTACCACTGACGTGGTGGTTGTTTTAAACCATACAATGATTTATTAAGTTTGCACACTCTTTTATCGTTAGCTGAGAAATATCCAGGAGGTAAAGACATATAAACATCTTCATTTAAATCACCATATAAAAAAGCATTATTCACATCTAATTGACACAAAGGCCAATTATATTGTACAGCTAAAGAAATAACACATCTTACTGTAACCATTTTTACAACTGGAGAGAATGTCTCCTCATAGTCTAGACCTTCACGTTGTGAATACCCCTTCGCTACTAATCTAGCCTTATATCTTTCTATCTCTCCAGTAGATTTATATTTAATTTTATAAATCCATCTACACCCAATTGGCTTTCGGCCAGTTGGGAGAGTTGTTAAAACCCAAGTGTTATTCCTATAAAGCGCCTCCATTTCATCACTCATTGCAGAAACCTAATTCTGATCCTTACATGCATCAAAAAAATTATTGGGTTCTACTGATTTATTAAGAGTGGTTACAAAACAAAAATTATTTTTATCCAGAAAAGAGTAATTTACTACCTTTTCTAAACCATACTTAAATTTACCCTCTATAATATAATCAGAAAATTTCCTGGGCAAGTTTGAAATTCTAGTTGATTTTCTAGTAGATGGTTCAACGAGATCACCCTCAGGAGGGAAACTCAAATGAACATCATTAACATCTTCGTCAGCCGCACTCTGGTCATTAGCAGTCATACTAGGATCACCAGGACTATCAGAGCCGGCATTCCTTCCTTGGAAATTTATTCCGTTGGTGCCACCAAGCTCGTGGTGAGTGGCAGCACCAGGATGACTACTAGCATGACCAGGGTGACTATTATGTTCAAAACTACGATTTAGATTGTCATTTTGCGAGTTATCCCTAATATCATCATCGGGTTTTTCAAAAGGAATATCAGTAGTCTGAATCACAAATTTATCGAAGAAATTTAAACTGTTAATGCTACCAGAACCATTTTGTTGATCATTTGCTCCCATTTTAAAAGGAAAAACAGTTTCATAAAATTTTACATCACGCGAAACAATGATATGTTTGGTGTCTAAGCTATACAACCTATAACCCTTTTGTGAATTTGCATAACCAAGAAGAACACATTTTTCAGTTCGAGAGGAAAACTTATCAGAAACATTAGGCCTTATAGCAAAGCACAAGCAACCAAAGTTCCGCAAGTGTGACAACACAGGAGCAAAGCCAAACACTAACTCATAAGGACATTTTCCTTTTAACACAGAGGAAGGTGTTCTATTTATAAGATAAGTGGCAGTTAATATACACTCATTCCACATGTTTAAAGGAATTCCCCCTTGAAACATTAGTGCTCTAACTACATTTAAAAGATGTCGGTGTTTACGCTCAACAACTCCATTTTGTTGAGGAGTGTAAACACAACTAGTTTGATACAAAATTCCTTTTGAACTAAAAAACTCACCCAGTTTGTGATTAACAAACTCAGTGCCGTTATCACTTCTGAAAGCTTTTATATTTTTGCCAAATTGATTTATCAACAAACTGTGAAACGAAACAACATAATCAAACACTTCATCCTTATGTTTCAACAAATAAACCCAAACCGACCTAGAGTAATCATCTACTAAGGTTAGAAAATATCTATATCCTTCCTTACTAGGCACTCGGTAGGGTCCCCACAAATCCATATGTATTAATTCACCTAGGCTAGTGGTAGTATGGTTACTAAGATTAAACTCCTCCCTAGTTTGTTTTGCCATGTGGCAAATGTCACAAGGAGGAGTTTCAGATCCACTTCCTAGATTCAATTGATCATTTAAACAAGCCAAAGCTTGATCAGCTGGGTGACCTAACCTACTATGCCATAATTGTCGAGATGCAAAGCAAGAAATAGACATATTCATGATAGTTTTATCCCTTAACATTTTAGTAGCAACTGACTCGCTATTATTAAGCACCTGATCAAAAAAATACAATCCACCAAACTCACTACCAGTCCCCACAAGTTTCGTGGGATGCAAACCCTGAAGCAGATAACATTTAAAATCATCAAATCCAACAAATACCTTGCTATCTCTAGCAAGTTTATGAACTGAGAGCAAGTTAACATGAAAATCTGGAATAACCAAAACATCAAATAACACAACGTGATCATTCAACCTATAGTTCCCAATTTTTTTGATTTTAGCCTCATTCCCATTAGGTTGAGTTACTCTTAGATTTAAATCAGATATGTCAACAACGTCATCAAGACAGACAACAGATGAAGTCATATGCTGATTTGCACCAGAGTCGATAATCCAACAAGGCTGTGGATTTTTAGAAAAGGTTGAATTTTGAGCCATATTTGAAAGCACCTTTAAATTTCTGGTCATGTTCGCAAAAAAAATTACCTGCCATATTGACAGATAAGCCCTCATTTTGTTTCTGATCCAAAAGAGACAGTAACTTGTTGAGTTGTTCTTCTGTAAGAGATTTAGATGAACTTGATCCACTTGTAGGACCTTCGGTAGTACCAGTATTGTTAGAAGAAGGTTTAGCACACTGATTTGACTTAGCTTTAGAAAACTAAAAATCTTTTGGAAAACCAATGAGTTTGAAACATCTTTCAATTGTATGACCATTAATACCACAGTGTTTACAAGTCAGAACAGGTTGTCCAGACTTTTTCCTGTTATCTACAGGTTTGCTAAAAAAAGGCAGTGTGTTGAGTCTTAGACTCAGATGAAGAGCGAGTCATACAACGGTGTGACTCTTCTCTTGATATAAGGGAAAAGGCAGTTTTGACCGTGGGTAAGGGATCAGTAGTCAAGATATTACTTCTTAATTGCATATATGTATCATCCAAACCCATCAAGAATTGCATAAGCTTCAAGAGTTGATTATGTTTTGTAAATTCAGATGATGCATGACACGTACAAGATGGAAGTTTAATTAATGCATCAAATTGTTTCCACAGTGCATTCAATTTATGATAATAGTCAGAAACAGACATCCCATTTTGACTAAGAGAATTTTTCTTTTGATGAAGACTGAAAGTGACAGAACCATCAATTTTATCATACGTTTCTTTAAGTTCTTGCCAGACCTCACTGGTAATCTTAGAGAACACTTGACTGAGAAATAGTTCCTCAGATATGGATCCTAAGATCCAGGATAACACAACAGAATTGCATCTGTCCCATTGTCTTCCAAGAACATCATTATCAATGGGACGAGGTACAGTTCCGTTAACAAACCCTAGTTTATTTTTAGTTTCCAGGGCCAAAACCATAGCACATGACCATACTTTATAATTTCCAGTTCCAGTCAATTTCAGATTAAGTATGGCTACACCTGAAGTGTCGCTAGGATGAAGATAAAGAGGGTCACCAAAGTCCAGTTTTGCAATCAGAGATTGCGGTTATGGATCTTTGTGAACTGCATCACCAGTCATAATGAACAGAAAGTAAAGGTACACACACAGGAAACACCTCAGCTAGACAGGATTCCTTGCCACTTGTAGGATGGTAGGTCAAGTCAATCACTAAGGTGCCCGAAGAAACAGTATAAGTAGCACACACTAGATGAGAGAACACTTACAGTGAATGATCAAAAACCAGTACGCAGCGGAAACAGTAATCTCTGTTACCAGAGATTTCAAAGTCCAGATAACAAACCTGAACAAATATGTAAGAGGGAAGAGAATGCACACTGAATAAACCCAAGAACAGAGAACCACAATGTGTAAACTTCTCAACTTCTTGAAATCAAGCAAAGGCAGACTCAAGAACAATCTGCAAATGTCAGTATGTTATGAGTTTAGAGCAGATCAAACGATTGCTCCTAATAAACACACTGAGATAAGCAGATGTGTTTCGAGTTCCTATTCACCAAGTGTGGACCAAACGTTAATGATAGACACAAAAATTTTGAAAGCATAGATAAACAGCCAGTCTCAAGATTCTGATCACACACATTTGATTTATATATTCACGTAAAGAAAAAACGAAGATCAGTACAAAAAAAATATGAGTCAGAATCACAAGAGGTTTTAAAAAACAAAAAACCTAGTAGAGTAGTTAGTTTTAAAAAAGTTTACTACACAGCCTGATCTACACACCAATGACCAACATATCTACATAACTAACAGGGATCTGAGCCTTCCTAGCATCATACGTATTACAATGTAAGGAAGGTAAGATTCAAGATACGCAGATCTGTAGTTTATATGGTGATTTACAAAAAAAAAGGAAAACAGATCGAGATGATCAACCGAGGATCCACAATATAGACATAGATAACATCACAGATCTGGAATCACTAAGTCCACAGTTACCAGATCTTATGTAAAACAAGGCAGCCTACAGACTGAAACATTAGACTCATGAACTGTAATATTGAAGAAGGCAACTTACAGATATGAAGTAACTATGTTGAAAGTTACCAGATCTTGAATGTTACACAAAACAAAAGAACAGATCAAGACTATAAGGTCAAGATCTTCGATATTAGAAGTGAAAAACACAGATCTAAATAGATCAGGGTTTATGGGATGAAAAACACCGACTATTGTCTGATCAGAGCTATGAAGCCAAGATCAAAGAACGTCGATTCTATAGATGCACATGTGAAACAAATAGAAAAAAAAAACACCAGATCTGAAAATAGGTCAGATTAAGAACTGGAAAAACATGATTACTTCTGTTCAGAGCTAGAAAACTAAGAACAAGAAAAATCAGTAATGACAAACGAATCTGAAATCAAGTCAGATCGAAAATAGATGAAGACGATTACTCCTGTTCAGAGCTAGAAAGCTAAGATCAGGGAGAATCGGTAAAATAGTGAGTAAAGAAAAAACTAATACAAGTGAATGAAGATCAGAGAGTTATACCAGAGACGATCGTCGCTTTGCAAACAACTCCGTCGAGGATCAGCCGTATAGCTCTGATACCATCTTCGAATATGTAAACTAAACTTGTATTAAAACTCAAACACTTTTACAAATAAATCTCACTACAATATACACTCAATCACTCAAGAACTTCAAAAGATTTGAAGCTATATACTCTAAATCTAAACCCTAAAATCAGCTACAAAAGCTCTGTGAATGTGAGAGAGTTAGAGACGTAAAAATGACTGAATACTCAACAAACCCTAATCGCTTCAGTTTTATAATCCAACACTATTACGAATTTACACTTTAGTCCTTTTCTTCTTAGCCCTTGAATTCTCTTTATTTGCTCCGGTACCCTTCCTTCAACCAACCATTGAAGCGTAGTACATGACTTCTCCCATTCTACAAGTTTGGTCCTCATACAATTAAAACAATAACAAAACACAATAAATTAGTATTACAATAACAAGATTGGTTTAATAATCAGTTTTAACAGATTAATATTTTATTCAACTTTTGTAATTATATATATATTAATAGTTTAGATGAGAATCATGCGAGAAATTAAACATTATGAGACAAGGCGAATGAGATATTACACTTATCGCCTTCTCTGAAAATCCATAACCCCATGTGCTACGGTAATATCGTGCCGTACTGGAGTGATCTAATATGTGGTTTCACACGTTCCACCACTTCTCCGTTCATTTCCAATATTGATCGTGAAATCCATATACCAGTCGTGAGCGATAGCGAAGCCTAGAGAGGCGCAGGGCAGGATCCAAGAGCTTAGAAAGGGTTAGGAAAGGAGCAGAGAAGGGGTTGGATTTCACCTATGATCAGATCAGTGGGCAACCATAGTTTACTTTTTTTGTAGTGTTGTTAACGTTGTTGAAAGCTCATTACTTATTTAAGTAGGCCTCGTTTTCGGAGTTGCTCCCAGCTCACACTATGGTGGAGGAGGTGCCGTGAAGATCTAGGAGTGTGAGCAGTACGAGCTGAAAGGCTCCCATTTAATTTGAACGGAAGGAAATTCCCAAGCAAGAAACTTGGTTACCTTCATACTTGGCTCGCATAAAGTTTAACTTCCCGTTTAATAGTTTAATACATTATAATATTAAATATATATTATTTTATTATTATTATAATACTAAAGATGTTTTTAGTGTTTTTATTTTTGTATGTGAATGGAGTTGAGTTTTTTTAATGTTTAATGGATCCACCATCACTTTTAGTGTTCTTTTTACGGTGGTTGGAGATTTAATCATAATGATTTCTTGAGTTACTTTTTCACGATTTACAGGGTTGTAAAAATTCATAACCTATATATATATATACATAGACGAAAAATTGTGTGAGAAGAATAATTAAGATGAGAAACATAATAGAAAATCTGAACCCTTAATCACTTTAATCGCACCCCACCCCATGAATAGCGCGTGAAAGGTAATTGATTCGGTACATCTTATCGTAACATGCATCTAAGGGTGAAGATCTTTTCTTATCTTCTTCCCAGAACTTTTATTCTAATTGAAATTCAATCCTATATACATATATAGCATATATAATTATTGTTGGATATGATCTGAACTGTCATAAAGTCTTGTAACAACTTTTGTAGTTTGCTTTTGAATATCATAACTTTTTAACTTGTAAGAGCATCCCCAATCATAAACCTCTGAAGAGGTTCATGACTCTGTTACATCAGTTTTCTCTCTCTGTTACATAAGTTTTCTCTTTCCTACTCATTTTATAAATTTTTCACTCCCAATCGTGGACCGATTCATGGTTAATTTAATATAAACTATAATAATAACTAAATAATTAAAATTTACTTATTTTAATTAAAAGACAATAATTAAAATTTTCTTATTATAATTAAAAACAATAGTTAAAATTTACAATAATAAAAGTCATAATAAATAAAAATTACGAAAATAAAGGCTATATTAAGAAAATCGTAAAAACTAAATAAATTGAATAATAAAAAATAGTAAATAAAAATTATAACAATATATAAAAAGTTACTAATTAAATAAATTAACTTATTCAGGTTGAAAATTAATTTATTTTTATTAAATTATTTTACAATTAAATAAATTAAATTAATTAATTATCTAAGTATATATATATGTAAATATAAAACTAATTTTTTAATAGATAAAATGGGTTGTTTGCCACGTGATGTAGGCTCCAATGGTAGCAACATATAAGGCATTCCGTATCCATACACTCAAGCCTTGAGCCACCTCAGCGTCGCATCAGCTTTTCTCATTACCCTCTTATTACCCTCTCCTTATCCTAAAGTGGAGTACCCATACCCTCAAACCCTTTTGCCACCTCATTTTTTTTAATTCTTTTATTTATACATTTAATTATTTAACAAAATAAAAATATTTATATATTTTTTAATAAATAAAAATAAGATAAATAATAAAAATAAAAATTCATATCATTCATTAAAAATAAAAATTACAAAATAAATTTAAAAATTACAAAATAAATTTAAAAATCTACTCGTCGTCATTGTTGGGAACTTGGATACGCCAAATATGTTCGACCAAATCCGACCGAAGGTTATTATGAGTGTCCCAGTTTTTGACTTCTCGAACATTTGTCGCGCGTTGTTCCTCACTGATTTGGGTTTCGATATCATCCGTGAAAAAGTCGTTTTCATCGCCACCACAAATAGCATGGTCTTCATCTTCGAGTATCATATTGTGTAATATGACACAAGTGTACATAATGTTTCCCAATCTTGTCGGTTCCCATCCGCGTGCCGGGTTATGAAGTATATGCCAACGTTGTTTAAGCACGCCAAAAGCTCGTTCAACATCTTTACGTGCCGTTTCTTGCGCGGACTTGAACTTTTGTCGTTTAGGGTTATGTGGGCACGGAAATGACTTTACGAAAGTAGCCCATTCCGGATATATCCCATCCGCTAGATAATATCCGTGCTCGTAGGTGGCTCCATTCACCTCAAAAGGGCAGTCGGGTGCTTTTCCATCATATGCATTGTTGAAGATGGGCGACTGATTGAGAACATTGATGTCGTTGTTGGAACCGGCAACACCAAAGTATGCATGCCAGATCCATAGATCTTGAGAGGCCACTGCCTCTAGCATGATTGTCGGGTGCTCATGATCACCTCTCATGAATTGACCTCGCCATGCTACCGGACAATTTGCCCACGCCCAATGAGTACAGTTTATGCTTCCAAGCATGCCGGAAAATCCGTGTTTAGCTTCATGCGCGGCGTACAACTTCTGAATATCAATAAAAGTAGGCTTGCGTAAATATTTTTGACCATACAGTTCAATAATACTTGTGCAGACAATCTCGTGACGTTTTCTCTCCCATACGGATGTACTCGTCAAGACAGTCAGCATCTACTCCATACGCCAATTGCCGAATAGCGGAAATACACTTTTGTATCGGAGAAAAACCTTTTTTGTAAATGGCGTCCAACCGAAGTGTAAAATATGGATATTGTCCTTGTAAATCTTCAATTATTCGTTCGAATAGCTGCCTCATCATCCTGAACCGCCGCCTAAACATATCCGGTGTATAAACCGGGTTGTTGCTAAAGTAGTCCCGCATTAACCGCTCGTTTGTAGCTACTCGACCTCTTTCTATATTCGCGCCCCTCTCTCTTCTTGACGATGAGACGGTGCTACCATAAATTAATTGTGCAGTCTCTCGAACTAAGCCTACAAAAATTTCCCTTTGTATATGCAACAACTCGTCGGTGTCTACGGATGATGATGATGTGGTCGATGAACCGGGTTGTGGCGAATCCATATTGTTTAAAATATAGAGAATGGAAGAGAATGAGAGAGTTGTTTTGTGTGAAAAATAAAATGGGTTAGGATTATATATATAGTGTGATTAAATTGAAAAATAAAATAAAAAAAAATAAAAATTATAACCGTTGCCAAACGTTCATATTGAATTTTATTTAAAAAAAATTAAAAATCTTCGGGTAGCAACGGGTTGGGGAACCCGGGGCTGGAAGCCCGCTATGAGCCCGAGCCCCCCCCGTAGCGGTACCCGACCGAACCCGCTGAAGCCCGAGCCCGAGCCCGCCTTCCGCTACGCATGGTCTAAGGACCTGTGCATATGCTTAGCTGGAGGTTTGCAAACCCCCCATTGGGGATGCTCTAATATGATCAAGACAAACATAGTAAAATTAACATCCGGAATGACCAAACAAAATTTTCACTAATTATATTTATAAATGAGATCAGATCAAATGTGAGACATTTTAGACAAAAATAAGCTAGTTTATAAGTTACCTTATTTTTTAATACATGTTTAGATAACTATAAACTAGTTTTTTATAAGATAGAGTAGCATTTGAGTAGCTTAAATATTCCAATTATACTCTCATTAATATTAATTTTTATTTATTAACTATTATTATAAATAATATTCATTATTAAATTTAATTCTTATTATTAATTAATATCAACTAAAAATTATTAAAGTAGATTTTTATTATTGATTGATATTAATTAGTTAGTTTGAATTATTGTTAATTATATCAATTATTTTTTAATATTTTTTGGTATTAATCAATATATTTTAATTATTAATTACTATTATCCTTTTAATTATTATTTGATTATATTTTCATAGTACATGTAACGATTATTTAAAGTTATAAATTAATATATATTTTTTTCTAAAGAGTGTTTTAACAAATTTAAAATTTGTAGTATATATGTAAATTCTTTTAACTAATATATTATATTATTTAATTTTCTTTACTATATTGGTTGTATTAATTAACGTATTATCTTGTTGTAAATCTATTTCAATTATATAATTAAATATTATAATTGATAATTTTTTGAAATATTCTTTTTGGTTAATTTATATGTTTATAAGCTAGCTTTTGTAATCATGACTTATTCATCGATTAACTTATCATCTACCATCTAACCAGGGACGGATCCAGAAACTTTTTCATACGGTGGCACCATATTTTTTCATACGGTTTTTATCGACATGTATATCTTTTATAACAACGTTCAATATCAACCAATGTGTTTTTAGCCAAATTTCGACATTTCGAGGGATTTTTAAAGTTTTTGTTTTGATTTTAGGGATTTTTAAGTTTTTTTATCGATTTTGAAAGACTTTTCGGTATTTTTGGTTGATTTCGGGAGATTTTTTCGTTAATTTTGGTTGATTTCAAGAGTTTTCCGGTATTTTTGGTTGATTACGAGGTACGCTTGCACTTCCAAGAGAATACGGGAGCACCTCCTAAAACGATATGGTTGCACCTATCACGAAACAAAAAAAATTACCCTTCGTCGAAGAAATAATACGATAGCACGTGCCACCGTGTGCCCTTAACTGGGTTCGTCCGTGTCTAACTTATCAGCTATCAACTACATCTATCTAATTTGGAAAACATAGCCTTACGTAAATGAGGGTTAAAATTTTAAACAAAAACAACTATACAAATATATATGAATACACGGAATATAGAGACATATTTTTGAAACTTGATACTACAGCAAGCATAGAAAACAAAATTCAGATGTCGACTGAAAACTCGTGGGTATGGTTCTTTGTATACTGTAGCTACCACGTGGATGTCACGTGTTAAGTGTCAGCAGCTTCTCCGGTCTGCTAGAACTCTTCATTAATACACGTGGCAACAACCACAAAACCCACTTCTATATATAATATTACACGTTACAACACCAAAATTAGCAAAGAAATCAATCGCAACTTAACTAAGGTATTTGTAATTGATGTTTAATTAGGATTTGTCTAAAGGTGTAAATTAATTGATCCAAGAGTGGAGATTTTTTAACCTTTCTTAGAGCATGAGTACCATTACCCAATGAACCCACTGAACCCGATTGCCACTCAACGCCACATCAGCTTTTCTCTTTTCTACCCTCCTTATCCAAAAGTGGAGTATCGCCTACCCACTGAACCCAATACTACCCGCTACCTATAACCCACTCGCCACCTCTCACAACATCCTCGGGTACCACCGGGTTCACGAACCCGCACCCCTTACCCGCGCTGAACCCGCCCCCACCCCGTACCCCTACTCGATCTTCACTTCTGATACCCGCTGTGCCACGAAGGCCTTATCCGATCCCGTACCCGCAGGCGGTACGGGTGGGCGGGTGGCCTTATAATAATTATTAGAGTAAATTGTATTTTTGGTCCCTGTGGTTATATGATTTCTTCGAAAGGAGTACCTGAACTTCAATAAGTCAAAGAGTGGTACCTGAGTTATACGATTTTGCTCCTAATCTAGTCCCTGATCACTAACCCCGTCTATTTGGTCTGTTAGTGCCAGTGGTAGTTTCGTCCAGGTACCAAAATAAAACACCCTGAAATTCACAATAAATTTAAACCTTAAATTTATCAAAGTTTACTACCAAAATTTCAAACTTACAAAAATTTATCATAACAACAGCTAATCTAATCCATAATCAACAGAAATAGATTATCATAGTTGTTCACAACCTCTTTCAAAATACCTTCTATAATACTAAATTCTCCATCACCAATCCAAAAGCACAACTCTGGCATTCGTTGACACTCATCCCTTTGAATCCCTTCCCGAGCTAATACCTGGTAAGAAAATTGAACTTGAAACGATTAGGCTTACGCCTAGTGAGAACTGAGAACATCCAAATTTCAAATCAAATTCTTTAAAAGCTTTGAACCCAACATTGTAGCAAAGCGATTACATTAACCTGGTCCCAACTTTCTTACCGTATACCAAACGTCCTTCGATAACATGAATCATATCGGATTTCATGAATATGACAACCTTCAGTATGTCATAGTATCATATTCGAGAGCACCACTACGAATCATCACGGATTCTAGTTTACAGCTCATGTCCAAAAACTTACAATTAAGCGTCATGCGTTTTCCAAGAATGGAAGTAGAAATAGCAACTATATCTTGCCTATTTCTAATCTATGAATAGAAAACGGAAACAACAACAATACTTTGTCTATTTCACGTTTCCACATCTCCATTACGAATTGCAATTATACCTTGCTCATTCCTTCTTTTCAAGGATACACGGGAATAGCAATTATACCTTGCCTATTCCACGTCTCCATGTTACAATACGAATAACAATTATACTTTGCCTATTCAATCATTTCAACATGAATAGCAATTCTACTTTGCCTATTCAATCATTTCAACATGAATAGCAATTCCACTTTGCCTATTCAACCATTTCAACATGAATAGCAATTCTACTTTGTCTATTCAATCATTTGATATGAATAGCAATTCTACTTTACCTATTCATTGCATTCCACATGAATAGCAATTCTACTTTGCCTATTCATTACATTTCCTAGTATATATGAGTATCAACTCAAAGCACATACAACTCATCTCATATTCACAATCGAGTTATATTTGTGTTCGTACTGATAAATGATTAAGGTACTTTTCATATTCAGAAAACACTTAATTATGAAAAGACCTCATACAGTGAGTTATCCGGTTACAATATTCATCCGGAACATTATTCATCCGGAAAACACTATTCATCCGGAAAACACTATTCATCCGGAAAACACTATTCATCCGGAATCACTATTCGTCCGGAACACTATTAATCCAGAATCACTATTCATCCGAAATCACTATTCATCTGGAACATTATTCATTCAGAACACTATTCATTCGAAATCATTTTTCGGACTAAAAGTCTGGAACTCGAATCGGGACCGGATCCCAAACCGGAACCAGAAACCCATACCGGAACCCAATACCGGATCCCATACCGAATCTCTATTGGAACCGGATCTCATACCGGACTTTGATACAGGGATTACATCTGCGCATAAATTTTCACTACAATTTCTACGAACCAGTCGAGATATCTTTCTAAACCAGTAATCAAAGTTTACCAATACCATTTCTAACTTAAATCGTTCATAATTTAAATGGTATCAATTAAGATTTAACAAAGAGATGAACTCACCTGGTTCGAACTCAAAATCTCAGTGAAACCGAATTAATCCAGCAATCAACTTCAATTCTTATTCCAATAACTGATTTAACCTAAGTGGAAGACGAATTTGAACTTAGGATTATCAATTTCAAAGAAGTGATTGCGAAATACATAAATTCCTTACCGAACGATGACCTGAATCGCATTTCTTGTAACACCCTCGAATTGGGAAAGAGCAACTAAATAAAATTTTCGATAATACAACCAAAATAATAGGATTTCTCCCTATAAATCAATAAGGAAAATACCTCAATCAATACATATGACCCAAGTCTTAAATACAAAGGCTAAGTTCACATCGGGTGTTACTTAACTCAAGTACATTTGCTATTCCCAAAACTCAATGCGGAAGACTTCACTACCGATTCACCTCTCCAGCACACTATTAGCACTCGACATTTCGTAGTGTCACTAGAACTACTCCCAACCTGAACCTGTTGCACATGCCGACAAATAAAAAGGTTAGGCTAACGTCTAGTGAGTTTAAGAGTTTATAACATGATTTATATATTTCATTGAATGAGAGCTTGTGACATAAATCCTGATTTCCAAAATTGGTTTATGAAGGAATGCAAGTAATTATAAAGGAAAGTTCCCAAAATGTATAAAGTGTTTTCTAAAATGAATTCCAATCCTAACTCACTCAAAGCGTGCTTTGACGTTAAATATCCCAAGTAATTATAAACGTGAATAAAACCCAATATTCAAAACATCCAATAAGGACGAGGCGTAGAACTCCGCCAATAAGCCATGGAAACATTTCATATGAATAAATTGCGTCACCGAAAATATGGATAAAAATAAATACCAAAAAACAACACCTTTCGGTATCGGGGAGACCCGATTCCATCTGAAGTGACGGGCCACAAAGTTAGGTCACTTATGATGTTACTGGATTACACCTCAAGTCCTGATCCTAGTTCCCATGCCATAAAGACATCACAACCTCAAACCTTTCCATTTATCATGCCTCTAGTGCCTACTCCGTCGAGTTACACCTCAAGGACTTATGGGACCACATTGCCTATCCAGTCTAGACGAGTTACACCTCAAGGACTCCAATGTCCCCCATTGCCTACTCGCTAGTGGCCCCCAAAGGCCTACCACATATAACCATGTGTTCCCATAGTCTACTCCTCGTGCACTTGGGGATAGACCATCCAACAAAGTCTGACTTACGTGCCTATGGATCCAATGCAACACCGTCTACAATAACATGCCCATCCCGAAATGACTAAAACACTAGAGCATGTAAATATCAATAATGTGCAATATGTTTCAATAAATGCAGACCATAAATAAGACTCCACATTGAGCCATCAAAACCGGACAAAATGCCCCAAGACTTCCTTAAAGTCAAAACCGAGCAAAATGCTCAAAACTCAATAGACCCATAAATAACGGTCATCATAGCCTAAAATGCAATTAAATATTGTTTAGGTAAACATGTACCACAAAATCATCACTAACCCAAAACTCGACACGAGTTAAAACAAAGGGTTTCCCCAAATGGACTTATACCCTTAATAATCCTCAAAATGACTCATGACACTAAGATGTGCCTTTTCCCAAATGGTTTATAAAATCAATTACCCAACATGAAAGAAAACCGTTGGATGAAACTCTATTTGAGCAATAAATCATTTAAAGACATATTCACGATTTATACACATTAAAATATTCAAAAATCCCAAATATGGGTGTTTTACAAACTTTATAAAGTTAAACACTTCAAAAGAGTCAAATTTACCAAATAACCCGACAATTGATAATTTTAAATAAACACACAAATACTTGGAAAAATACATTTTTGGCATGTACAACGTTTTCACAAATCAACTTGAACTCACCTTGCTAGATTTAGGCTAAATCTAGATTTTACCCCAATAAGAGCTCCTTGTAGAAACTTGAATCCACAAGCAATTCCTTCAAACCCTAGATTCAAAAGTTTTCCAAACATAAATGTACATGTCCAAGCACTTAGAATCATTCCCTAAACATCTTATATCAAAATCTTTATTTTGACCAAAACTCCAATTTGACCTAACTTCCCCAAAATCACCCAAACCGAAATTTGAGAAATATAAAAACTATGAAGTCATCAATGGATCATTTTAAACTCATATGAAAGTTTAGAAGCTAGGAGGATGAACTCACCACTTAGGTTTTGATGAAAACCTAGAAACCTTAATTTTCTTGAATATGGAGGTGATGATGATGAACTCTTGATCTTTGCTTCCACTCCACCACCAAATACCCTTGAATCTTCCCAAAACTAACACTCTATCCTCAAAAATCTCTCAAATACGAAACCATGGCAATTTGAATCGCCAAAAACGGAGTAGAAATGAAAGAGATATGACCAAATGAAGGAAAATCGGATTTTATGCACTACAGCCGCCCACGAGAGTGACATGCGAAAGTGCAGTGTCACTTTAGCATGTCACTTTCGCCCAAAATGTACCGAGGGCCATATTTCCTTTGCGAAAGTGACATGCTAAAGTGCCAGTGTCACTCTCGCATGTCACTTTAGCCCAGAAGGTACCGAACACTGTTCTGGCCATAACTTCTTCGTTTTCGCTCTGGAAAGGCCCGTTGGATTCGTGTTTGAATTTTCCGTCCAAAATAACTATAAAATCTAGAGTTTAATCCAAAATCCTACTTCTTTTATTTCTCTTGAAAGATCGATTTCCACACCGATTTGAAATTACACTTACCCGAAAATTACGGGTGTTACAATCCTCCCAACCTTAAAAGAGATTTCATCCTCGAAATCTAGCTTCCCATTTAACACTGCCCTGGTAATTAACTGTCTCTGTTTATGAGGAGTTGTCTCTGATCCACTTGATAGAATTGTCACTATAAACTTCATGTTGATACTCACAACAAATGTCTCATAGGCACATTACACTTATATCCGAGTGAACGCTTAACTTACTAGAGTAGCTTCTAACCAAAAGATTTCAGTTGTCTCCCAACCTTAGGTGATCCATAATTACCCAACGGTAGATCCCGACTTCCAATCAGTCCAAATTTACGTGCTTTTAAACTCTTTCTCAAACCATTCCATGGTTTGACCACTACCGAAACCAACATAATTCTCAAATTCAACTCTTCCCGTTACTGAACTGTGATATAGCTTTAACGAGTACCCTAATAGTCCAAAACGGACGCTCGTCCTTGAACCAATAATTATACAACTTCCTGAGTACGCCCAAGCACTAAACATTCGATTGACAAATCTCTTACTAGCCAAGGAAAATCATTCAACTATAACGACTTATCATAATCCGAACTTCCTAAAATCACAACAAGTGAAACGGTTATCCCTTAAGATTGGACTACAACACTCCAAATACACTAACGGTTCATGGTCTCAAAATCTGAAAGTTGACACCTAACCAATCCACCAAGATTCGAACGATTGCAGAGTTCCATACACGAGTTCCATTCGTCGAGCATACCCACAAAACCAAGGTTATTAGCACGGTGTCTAAAGGGTCTACACATCCTTTATGAAAAAAAAACTTTACAAATCCCAAAACAAGGTTGCCGAAATGAACGGTTACCATAAGCATTTAGCAGGAGATACCGCGAGCCCCATCCTTCAGTTACCAACAGAAAATATGTCGACCTTGTAAACGACACCATTTGACTTACGATATTAATAAGCCCCAGAAAACTCAATCTTTCACCGAAAGGTTCTACACGCCCCACCCTTAACCAGGGTTGCTTAACCTTCCCAAGCCTAATGAGTTCAAGGTTTTTAAGTGACAGACTCAACAATTATGGCAATAAAAAATTTTCGTTACATTTTTCGACACGAAGGTTTTTATAAACAAAATCTCGAATGCGTAAAAACCTACTACCACTTATCTGTTAGTTATGCAAAATGGACACACTCGTCCCACATGTGAAGAAAATCATTTTGAAAAATTACTTGACCACTACTCGAGTTACTAACGAAACACGGAAATATACCCAAAACTTTAAAAATGAACCGTCATGGTCCTAGCATGTATTTACTTATGTCACTCACGCATAAAAGTTTTCCTGCAATAAAATAGTATACAACAAATGGTCCACACAAATTTCAAAACGGAAAATTCATTAAATCAAATTCCGAAATTTTCTCGTTTAGCCATATAATGACATGGAAGTAAAATCTTCTGGAAAGACTCACATACATTAATGTGTCTTCTTAGAACGTAAAAATGATAAGTGCATGTAAATTGGTTGACACGTAAAAGGATTTAAACCGACTTCAATTTTCAAGTCATACAAACGATGCGCATTAACGCTCCAAAAATAGTGGCTACAATATTATGCATACCAATAAATCACTATAATGCATTTGCGAGAAATGCCATAAAATGCCAACAACCGAAAGTGCACAAAGCGAAACATTAGAGATGAACCATCATGATACTCTTATATGCATTACTCACGCCACGTATAACTCAATTCGTACACTAAACAAGGTGTAACGAATTATGCTAGCACCAATCTCAAAAGAGAAAACCATGCAACAAAAAAAACTTCCGAAAACTACTCTTTTTGGTTGCATACGACATAAAGTAATATTTCTCAACAAAAATCGCGTGAGACAAAACACTCAATAAAACCCATAGATTAACGCACACAATAATTCAAGTATGCACATCACAATTGTCACCCCTGCGCCGCCAAAACGTCATAAAACAAATCCATAATACCCAACAAAACTTCCAAAAAACTCAATGGCATCCAATCAGTCAAATAGTGCCAAAGTTTTTGTTACCAACAATCAAATCGCATAAAGCAAAGTCATGACCAAAATGTCATAATTCTAAAATTTTTCTTTTTGGTTGCAATACAATATAAACAACACTTTTCAACAAGACTCGCATGAAATAACTCCTAATAAAGCTCAACACCAAAACAAGAGAAGCTAACTCTCCGTCCAAACCTTAACATATGTGGAGGAGATCCAATGTTAAAGTCGTAAGTCGTCGTTACTTGTCCAAAACCATAAACAACATTAAATATGGATATCACAGTATCCGAAAGTAGCGTTGAACAATCAACAAAACAAAGGAAGTCCCGCCAAAGTTGCAATCGTCTGCAATAAAATAATTTCATGCACGTTTAAAATCACGGTTTAAAAATTTTGTGTATGCTAAACGTTTTTCCAAGATTTCGTAATACAACCCACATGACGATTTGAAACACAAGGAATAATCGATGCAATTTATTTTCAAAAAAAAAATTGTGCATGAACTAAGTCGACACTCAACGTCTCAAAACCACACTCCTTAAATTCCTCCGGTCACACTATCGTCATCTGGATTCTCAAACATCTTAAGACAATAATCAAAATTTCATCAGTTCACCTTACAATTTCACCTCAAATAACCGTCGATTCCACACGCCTATGGTTCTAATCCGACCAACAATTTCGACCCGAACGGTCCAATTAATGCGATCAACATGCTTACTGTCACTCCAAGTGACGACTGCTAAAATCATCAACTCCTTCTAACAGTTACTCACTTAGAAACTTCTTTACTACCCCAACGGTCTTCACATCAGAGTTACCCAAGTACTCACATGTAACTTGTAGGTTCACCATAACACTGGCCAGGTGTAATTATGAACGTACCGTACATGATCATCCTTGTTACCCTAGACGTGATTCTCGTTCCTAGTGACTCCATCGACCTCAAAACATCCTATCTTAGAGTGCCTAATGGTGTAATTTCGCTCTCATTCACATAAAAAAATGCTAGTTTGAGTCTAGGTATCCAAAATCAACACCTAATTCTCTCAAACTTAAGCTCTGATACCAACTTGTAACACCCTAGAATTGGCAAAGAGCAACTAAATAAAATTTTCGATAATACAACCAAAATAATAGGATTTCTCCCTATAAATCAATACGGAAAATACCTCAATCAATACATATGACCCAAGTCTTAAATACAAAGGCTAAGTTCACATCGGGTGTTACTTAACTTAAGTACATTTGCTATTCCCAAAACTCAATACGGAAGACTTCACTACCGATTCACCTCTCGAGCACATTATTAGCACTCGACCTTTCGTAGTGTCACTAGAACAACTCTCAACCTGAACCTGTTGCACATGCCGACAAATAAAAAGGTTAGGCTAACGCCTAGTGAGTTCAAGAGTTTATAACATGATTTATATAATTCATTGAATGAGAGCTTGTGACATAAATCCTGATTTCCAAAATGGGTTTATGAAGGAATGCAAACGACTCATTTTCCAACGCACACAAAATCTATAAGGAAAGTTCCCAAAATGTATAAAACGTTTTTTAAAATGAATTCCAATCCCAACTCACTCAAAGCCTGCTTTGACGTTAAATATCCCAAGTAATTATAAACGTGAATAAAACCCAATATTCAAAACATCCAATAAGGACGAGGCGTAGAACTCCGCCAATAAGCCATGGAAACATTTCATATGAATAAATTGCATCACCGAAAATATGGATAAAAATAAATACCCAAAAACAACACCTTTCGGTGATGGGGGAGACCCGATTCCATCTGAAGTGACAGGCACACAAAGTTAGGTCACTTATGATGATACTGGATTACACCTCAAGTCCCGATCCTAGTTCCCATGCTATAAAGACATCATAACCTCAAACCTTTCCATTTATCATGCCTCTAGTGACTACTCCGTCGAGTTACATCTCAAGGACTTATGGGACCACATTGCCTATCCAGTCTAGACGAGTTACACCTCAAGGACTCCAATGTCCCCCATTGCCTACTCGCTAGTGGCCCCCAAAGGCCTACCGCATATAACCATGCGTTCCAATAGTCCACTCCTCGTGCACAAGGAGATAGACCATCCAACAAAGATTGACTTACGTGCCTACGGATCCAATGCAACACAGTCTACAATAACATGCCCATCCCGAAATGACTAAAACACTCGAGCATGTAAATATCAAGAATGTGCAATATGTTGCAATAAATGCAGACCATAAATAAGACTCCACATTGAGCCATCAAAACCGGAAAAATGCCCCAAGACTTCCTTAAAGTCAAAATCGAGCAAAATGCTCAAAACTCATTAGACCCATAAATAACGGTCATCATAGCCTAAAATGCAATTAAATATTGTTTAGGTAAACATGTACCACAAAATCATCACTAACCCAAAACTCGACACGGGTTAAAACAAAGGGTTTCCCCAAATGGACTTTTACCCTTAATAATCCTCAAAATGACTCATGACACTAAGATGTGCCTTTTCCCAAATGGTTTATAAAATCAATTACCCAACATGAAAGAAAACCGTTGGATGAAACTCTATTTCAGCAATAAATCATTTGAAGACATATTCATGATTTCTACACATTAAAATATTCAAAAATCCCAAATATGGGTGTTTTACAAACTTTATAAAGTTAAACACTTCAAAAGGGTCAAATTTACCAAATAACTCAACAATTGATAATTTTAAATAAACACACAAATACTTGGAAAATACATTTTTGGCATGTACAACGTTTTCACAAATCAACTTGAACTCATCTTGCTAGATTTAGGCTAAATCTAGATTTTACCCCAATAAGAGCTCCTTGTAGAAACTTGAATCCACAAGCAATTCCTTCAAACCCTAGATTCAAAACTTTTCCAAACATAAATATACATGTCCAAGCACTTAGAATCATTCCCCAAACATCTTATATCAAAATCTTCATTTTGACCAAAACTCCAATTTGACCCAACTTCCCCAAAATCATCCAAACCGAAATTTGAGAAATATAAACACTATGAAGTCATCAATGGAGCATTTTAAACTCATATGAAAGTTTAGAAGCTAGGAGGATGAACTCACCACTTAGGTTTTGATGAAAACCTAGAAACCCTAATTTTCTTGAAGATGGAGGTGATGATGATGAACTCTTGATCTTTGCTTCCAATCCACCACCAAATACTCTTGAATCTTCCCAAAAATAACACTCTATCCTCAAAAATCTCTCAAAGACGAAACCATGGCAATTTGAATCGCCAAAAACGGAGTAGAAATGAGAGAGATATGACCAAATGAAGAAAAATCGGATTTTATGCACTGCAGCCGCCCGCGAGAGTGACATGCGAAAGTGACAGTGTCACTTTGGCATGTCACTTTCGCCCAAAATGAACCGAGGGCCATATTTCCTCTGCGAAAGTGACATGCTAAAGTGCCAGTGTCACTCTCGCATGTCACTTTAGCCCAGAAGGTACCGAACACTGTTTTGGCCGTAACTTCTTCGTTTTAGCTCCGTTTTCGCTCCGGAAAGGCCCGTTGGATTCGTGTTTTAATTCTCCATCCTAAAAGACTATAAAATCTAGAATTTAATCCAAAATCCTACTTCTTTTATTTCTCTTGAAAGATCGATTTCTACACCGATTTGAAATTACACTTACCTGAAAATTACGGGTGTTACATTTCTCCCTCTTTCTCTGCTTAGACCGACTTCAGAAATGAGGATTCATATAAAATCCCAATTCTGGACCGACTCCCTCTCTTTATACATGTTGAACTATCAACAAATGACAATTTCCACCCCAAAGTTTATAATTCAAATATTCTTAAACTTTGGGTCATTTTCACTTTCAACCCTCCAATAACGAATTATAACTTAACTTTGATCATGGAAATTCGGGGTGTTACAAATCTCCCCAACTTGAAAATGATTTTGTCCTCGAAATCGAAGTTCCAACTAGTAGGTTTAAACTCCTACATGCTTAATTCATAGTTAAAGGTCCAAGAAAAACAAGGACTCAATTTTCCACGTTTTCCCAATCTTAAACCCTTCAACATTACCCGCTCCCCAACTTGAAACTCTTTCATATGCAAAAGCATCGTCAAGAGCTAAATCACCTCCAATTTCCATAACAATTAGAAACAAGTACGCTTACATAACAATATATTCATAATAACAATAGCTAATTGAAATTATGAACATACTATACATAAGAATCCTCGTTACCATCATCACAGTTCTTAATTCCCGTATCTCCGCCGACTCTAAGACTATCTCGTCTTAGTACTTCTACCCAAATCTCACCAATCATAACTTACTTCATCTCAGTTTAAGTCTAGATATCTCACGATCATACCTAGTTCACTTAAACTAAAGCTCTGATACCAAACTAAAACACCCTGAAATTCACAATAAATTTAAACCTTAAATTTATCAGAGTTTACTACCAAAATTTCAAACTTACAAAAATATATCATAACAACAGCTAATCTAATCCATAATCAACAGAAATAGATTATCATAATTGTTCACAACCTCTTTCAAAATACCTTCTATAATACTAAATTCTCCATCACCAATCCAAAATCACAACTCTGGCATTCCTTGACACTCATCCCTTTGAATCCCTTCCCGAGCTAATACCTGGTAAGAAAATTGAACTTG